>JAOEJI010162234.1:0-12068 GCA_025448255.1 Umimayanthus chanpuru | reverse complement strand
AACCATAGTTCATCAAGACATCCTCTGACAAGACCCTAGCTACAGTTTTCGCTTTCTGGTCTTGTGTATGGAATGCACATGCAAACTTAGTGAACCTATTAGAAAATAGTTACAACTAAGATATTACTGAAGCCACCCTTGCCCTCTTCCAGTGACAGAAAGTCAATAGCTAGCAGCTCCATTGGTTTGGTTGCATGTAACAAGTGCATTGGAGCTGGAGGTGGGTCTGGTGTCTTGCGCTTCATACATCAGTTGAACAGCTGGATACAGACTTTGTCACATCCCTTGCCATAAATTGTCAATAGTAACATTTCTGAACAAGTTATAGTGTGTGGTCTCTACCTGAGTGGCCAACTTCATTGTGGAGACCACAAATTGCCTGATCATGAAAGGCTGAAGGGAACACTAATTTGAAACACAGGGTTCCACCCATACCCCGGCAGTGCTTTAGGGTACCTTGTTGCAGGGTGAGGTGGCTAAATTGCTGAAGCAGTCGTTGTACAGTACCTCTGGGTCCATACGTCTGTGCTCCTTTGCCATTGGACCAGAACCCCTCCTTACAAATGGGAGAGAACCTTACTGATTACTGGGTCCAGTTGTTGTAGCGCTTGCCAACCGTCTGGCAATACTAAGGGGGCCCAAGGTGAACCTGTAGACTGAACAGCATCTTGAAGGTTTGTTAACACCACCTCTCGGCTGCTGGGTACCAGGTAACCTCCTCTGCAGGGTCTTGGGAGACTGTGTGAGACTGGGCAAGGGCTCGAAATCCTTCACTTGGACATGTGGCATTATCTGGTGCTAATGGCTGCATCTTGTTCAGGAATGGGTTCAGATAGTCATCCTTAGTGTATGGCATTCTTGATAAGCCATCTGCATCTCCATTTGCACTGCACTAACTGCCAGCCATCGATGGTCTGTGGGGCACAGTTTTGCAGATGTTATCCAGTAAGTAAGTGGGTTACTGTCTGAAATGATGTGACACTTCATGTCGCAGAGATAGTCACTAAATCTCTCAGTGATGGCCCATTTTAGTGCCAGGAATTCCCTCCTATAGGCCAAGTAGTTTCTCTCTGCCTGGTTTAGGGCTCTACTTCCATAGGCAGTAACCCGCAAGGCATTATCTTAGTTTTGACACAAGACTGCTCCGAGTCCCAGTCCACTGGCATCGATATGGAGGACAAATGGCTGTTCAAAATCTGAGAAGCCAAGAACTGGAGAAGTCAGTTTTGCCATCAAGATCTCAAAGGCTGATTGGCAATCGAGTGTCCACTCAAACGTTGGAAATTTGGGTTGGTTTTACTTTCCTGTTATTTTGTCTCCAAGCAGTCTATGGAGGGGTTCAGCAATCTCTGAGAAGTTAGTAACAAATGAGTGGCAGTAGCCTGCAAATCCAAGGAATGTTTGAAGTTCCTTAGTGTTCTGGGGTGGATGAGCCTGCCACTCAAGTAAGGATGATATCTTGTCTGGGTTGGCCTCAATTCCATGAGCTGATACTACATGGCTAAAGCAGCACACATACATCTGGAATAGTTTACATTTGGATGGTTTCAACTTACTGTAAGGCCAAACTGACTAAGTCGATTCAAGACTTCTTCAAGTCTCTTAAGCATTTCGTCAAAATCGTTAGCAAAAATGATCACATCATCAAGATAAAAACATATTTCAACGCTTTGGAGGTCTAAAGTACTGAAATATTTGGCTCCATTCAGGGCTTGAAGATTTTCTGTCACTCTGGGGATTGGATACGAGTCCAAAATTGTCCGATAGTTCACACTTCAGAAATCAACACATACTCTTAGGCTGCTGTCTGTTTTCCGTACTAGGACTACAGGGGAGGTGAAGGGACTTTTTGACTCCTTTACCACTCTGGTGTCCAGTAGTTCCTGGATACGGGTTTGATCAACAAAAGTTGATATGGTGTGTTTTTCACCTGTGGGATTTGGTGTGTAGCTATCCTGGATGGCCTATTGAAACTCTTCCAGCTATCCTGGGGGAATCCTCCAGTGTGTGTCTTTAAATGATGTCTCATCTGTCAGCATTGTTTCATGTTTAACGGCATTGGTGCATCCCAGATCTCCAGAATTTTTGGCAAATATATGGGACATCCTACTCAGTAGATGGTAGGCCCTCTCTTTCTCATAATTATCATTATTATAATTAATTATAATTAATGCTATTGGACTGTTCACTGAAGGATGGCTGAGCTGTTTCAGTTGCAGATTTCAGCTGGTCCATCTCCCAACATGTTGAATCTTGATCAAATGAAAGTGGACTCACTACATAGGATGCATTAGAAATTCTGGCCAAACTGGTCTTCAGTTCAATACAGATGGGTTCATCACCTAAGCTTGTAATTTCTATTGGTACTTTGCATGTTGTACCCCTACCTGGCAGAGAAACAAGTCGAGGAGTTACTGAAATGACTGCTAATTTCTCGATGACTTCACAAGGCTCAGTGACTGCATTGCCAATTGGTGTAGCTTCCTTGGCATGTTCGTGTTGTGCCCCAAATGACTGCTCGCTTGTGGGCACCCACAACATCTCTGGAGGAAGAAAGCTTTACATCAATACCTTAGGATGTACAATCACAAATCTATTGGTTAAAATAAGTCTACACATTTCTTGATTGATTGATAGCTGTCCAAAATGGTTATCTGAACAACAAAAAAACCAACAAAGGTTACACATTAATGAAAACAGTCACTACTGGTATTTGTGTTATGGTAGTAATTACATAATCTATCTTGAGTAAATCTTCTTACATTTTTTGCAGGACGAAGATGATGATGAATTAAATACAAGCCAAATGGGAAAGAAAATTACTAATTTTACCATGCCAACATTATGTCACTGGTACAAGCAAGTTAAAAAGGTGGAGTATTGTTGCAAGACAGTCTTGTGCATTCAAACCCACAAAAGGTTTTGTGAATACCAAGAATTATTTGTGGAATGCATTTCTTGGGCAATCAAACTGAACAAGCTTCTAACCACAAACCACATGCCAGCCAAAAGTGAAGATCATGAGTTGAACAGCCAAGGAAAAATAAACTTTCCAAAAGTAATATTATTCTGTGTAATGATTAAGCATTTGAAACAGTTTTATGTGTTTGACAGTATTGTTTAGACAAGTACAAAGTTTGCCTTCCTTGACTTTCCCATTAATTCCAATCATCTTGGATTGGTTGTTTTGACAGGACTATCAGTTACAGAAACAAAGGGGAAAGTCTACACAGTATCCAGGTAAGCTGGTACAGAACACGTAAGAAACAATTATAAATGAATAGTTACAGAAATATGTACTATTTATGTAATGCTTTAGAATAGGGTACCATGGAATATGCCATGTATTGTGAGCTTGTACAGTACATCTAAGAAACAATTATAACTATGAATACTTATGGTAATATGTATATATACATATTACATACTATAATTGTATTTATATATAGTATATACAGTATGTATATACACCTAATTCAAAAAAGGTTGTCTTCTGAATTGTTGCATTGTGCATTGCACATTGTTGCATAGCCAGACCGCAAAGCACCATGGATGTAACGAATTTGTACATTGTTGCATGCCAAGACCGCAAAGCTTTGTGTTTCACATTGCTTCCATGGCTAATACACGAATGTCGCTGTCTCATAGTAGGTACCAGCAATGCCATTTAAAAATTCGTTACATCCATGGTGCTTTGCGGTCTGGGTTAATGCAACAATACACAATGCACAATGCAACAATTCAGAAGACAACCTTTTTTGAATTAGCTGTATATATTTATTATACGATTGGTACACAGAAGTGTACAATAACCCCAATAGATGAGAACAAATATCCTGTGTTACTGTACACTTTTGAGACCCGGTTAAACCAGTTTTAGAGATAAGCTGCTGGCAATGTTGTTATCATGAAAAATTGATCAAACTATTTGTATCGAAGTAACTGGAGACGAAGAGGGGGAAGTATTTCAAAATTTTGAGTTATTTCCTTATTTCAACATTGATGTTCAGTCAGAGCTGGTAAAACAACAATTTCACAGATGAAAATGAATCGCTCATTTCATCGAAGAAATGCAAACAAGAAAACGAAATTTGACCTTAGAGTATGGAATCGCTGGCTGCTGTCGACAGAGGGCAATGACTTCAATTTGTGAAGGACATAAATGCTCCAACATGAGCTGACTTAAATCTATTGCTCCAAAAAGAACTGACTTTAAAAGTTTACAACACCAAATGCAGTTCAACTGAATGGTTCATTTCATTAATACTGAGAGATGAAGAAATGTTTGCACGTACATATGCACCTGTCCGAAAAGGCAGGAAAATGAAATGACGCACACACCCAACAGCCAATCACAATCCAGAATGAACGAACCGGTTTCCTATGAATTTCACTAATTGAGCGATATTTGTATGATTGAAGAAAACTAAAGACTGTGAGAAGAAAGCAATCGTATAATAAACACCTTATTAGACGGTTGGCCAGCTAATATGGCTGGGTATTTTTACCCATCGAGTTGTATTTTGGCTCGCTTAAAGGCTCGCCAAAATACTGCCAACTCACAAAAATGCCCAGCCATATTGGCTGGCCAACGGTCTAATAAGATATATATATATATATATATTTATATATATATAAATCTCTTGATTTGGGATGGGTCTTCAAACAATGTGTTGTAGCTTTAAATGGAGGACCACTCTATGTTGGTGATCCTGGCTGCTTGAATTTATTGAAAAACAACTGCCTGTGTGAGGGTCAAGTAACCAACTCCAATTTTCAGCTTTTAACATTATATTGATATGAGATCATGTTAACTTTGTTTATTAAACTGTCTATTAAGGACAATAAGATGACTGTGCTATTGCTGGGGACATGGTTTCTATGGCAACACTATGGTTTGTTAATTATTGAACTCTGTTTTTTACATTTAAGTTGATTTTACTCAAAAATGAACTTAAAGTAGTAACCTCTACTTGATACTGTTTTGTTATTGGTCAGACAAGGAGAAACTGGAGAAATTTATAAGTATTCAACTAAACATTTTAATGCATGATTTAAAAAAGGACTTGAAGGCTTTTGTTGGCACTGTCAAGTCATGCTAAATACATGTACGCAGTGATCATGATATGAAGTCAGAAGAAACAGCAATAGCTCTTAAGCTGGGAGAGCGCAAGTGTAGCACACTGTCACATGTCCCTTCTAACAAAGTCAACGAGAAGCAAAAAAGTGACTTAGCCCTAGCCCTTACTGCAGGGTTCCAGTCTGTTTCACAGAGTATTTTTAAAAGTTGTAAAGTCCTTCAATAAAGAAGGTTTGTGCACAAGTCTCCCACTTAGAGAGCTGTCAGGTCATTTTTCCATCTGCATCCTGGTTGAACTCTTGCACTCAACTCAGCATTATAGTTGAAGTAAGTGGGGCCTCTGTATCTTATACATGTAGGTGTAGGGTGAGGCAGGGGCGGATCCAGAAATTTTTGGAAATGGGGGCAGAGTTGTTAATTTTTGAAAATGTGGCCAGGAAAAGGTATCTGTGCTCCAAAGGACGTTTTTACAGTGTTTTGTTCATAAAATAATTTCAAAGTTGTCGATGAGGAGGGGGGGGGGGGATGGAGGTGGCAGCCCCCTGGGTCCCTCCCCTAAATCCGCCCCTGTGTGGCTTTGTAGGGGACCTGACATATCTGGGGTAGTTGTTCTGCCATGCTCCTTGGCTGTTATGCGTCTGGTTTGTCTACTACTTGTGGTTTATCCACCACTCTCCTCAACTGTTCTGGCCCTGCTTGGTCTACTCGGTCTTACTGCTCTAAATTGAATTGAATTGTCTAGCTAATTGTCAACGTTGCAGCTTGGTGATGCTGAATTATGAGAAGCAGCTCACGAGGTCCATGTCTGACTTTGGAGCACAGCTTACAGCCAGTTGAAATGAGCTGTATTTAGGTGACAGTCCACAACACCGGCATTAGCCTGCTCCTATCGACAAGTGTGGGGTCTTTTAAGTCCCCCGATAGCTAGTAGAACGTTGAGAGACTAGACCAACGGCTCAACGTCCCTGTCCATGGACCGAAATCCCTTTTGCCATCCACCTCCTGGTTTAACTCTTGCACTCTACTCTGCATTGTAGTTTAGTTGCCCTCTACATCTAACTGGCTAATGGTCTTCCTGTGGGACAAAAGGTCCAAGCAGCTGTAGAGCTTATAATTGAATTTGCTGGTACTTGTATACTGCAACACCTTCTGTGCAAACCTGGTAGGACCAGACATCTACCTGACGTTTTACCAGAAGCAACAACTGCCTAGAGAACACATGCACCGCACAACATCACAGTGACCACCTTCATAACTCTAACATTTTGGATTCGAGGCAAAATTTTAGAACTGTACTTATATTGTAATTCTTTTTTAGAATGTTTGGAATTTATTTGTAATGTAAGTTTGATGTCTTGCTCCTGAGCTACATGTAATTATTAAAAAAATGTTATTTATATTTACTACTGTAGACAATCTTCCCGTGGTAATTGTGCTAGAAGATTTTGAAGGTTTTGGTGCAGCAGTAGTTCAAGACTTCATATTAATCCTAAGGTAGGTATGGTGTTTGTGTTTAATCTAAGTGTATCTTCCCTGGTAATTGTAATAGACCCTCCATACCGAAAACTTAGATTGGTATAGATCTGAGCAGTGCCTGTGAAGAGATAATTTTGCTTAATATATAATCAAGCTTTTTATTAATGGATTTTGAGCTTGCACCAAACAATGGAAGGGTCATTTTAATGACAGAAGAAGAAAAATTTAATAATATCCACCTCAGGGTAGACCCGTCAGACGCTTATGTATCATAGGCGGCCTGTATCAATGGGAGCCCTAAATCTACGTCTACTACAAATAGATATAAACTTATATAATTATACAGATAGCTTTAGAATAAAAACATACAGGTGTACTATACATACAGTAGAGAAAAACATCAAAATACATACAGGTTGTTAGTAACAGTTCCAATCACTTGTATTTGTACTCAGTGTTATTTTAATTATAGTTTTTAGTATTTTAGCATTTTTATTCCTACTTACCACCATTCACCACTCCAGAAACTACAAACTTAGAGGACTGGGTTCATCCACCCAAACAGTCCCATAAGGCAGTGCTCTAACGAGTGTTTTGGATAATCGATCATTAACAATCTTCTGAACACTATAGTTTTTGCACAATGTCTGTGACTTTTTCCTGTCAATATAAAAATCCATTATCTTCATCACATTATGGTTTGCAGCTGCTAATAACTGTGTATTGTTTGTTCTTGTAAAATTAGCATTTGTAGCTTTGCTTTCTGTGAGCATTTGGGTGTATGGTCCCATCCCTTTTTTTCAATTTTGGAGTGGTGAATTATGTATTAATTTGCACAACTGAGCCCTACTGAAAAGTACTTATACTGTCTTGTACATGAGTAGATGGCATAACGAAATATTGAAATTGTTTTGAACCAGTGAGTGTCATTGCTTCTACAGGTGTATCCATTATCTACCATTAACAATCATGATTCTCAATTTCTTAAAACCAAATACCTGATTTATTCCAGTCAATATATCTCAGAGTTGCCAATAGTCCTTGTGTTTGGAATCGCTACTGCCATCACAGCAGTTCACAGAGTGTTGCCTCATGCGGTTTCTACGCGACTGGCCATGGAGAAATTTCAAACCCAACCATCTCACACAGTGCTATTGGAAATTATGACTGAGGTATGGTGCTTGCTGTTTTCCTTCGACAATTTAATTTAGCCTAATTTAATTGAATTTAATTTAATTTAACTTTAAAAATGTATCCAGGGACAATATTTTGCTTCAAGCTATAGCAGTTTGATTAGAGCCGTACACAAGTTAATCCTTACAAACTTGAGCAAGCAATTAAGTCATATGAAGACACAGGTAAATGACATTAAAACTCAAATGAAATTTGCAAAAATACTAAAAAATCTATCTTACAGTGTACTTGCAGGGTTCGCACAGGACTTGAAAATCCTAAAAATGATTTTAGTTTGCTGAAAATAACACCTTTTGTTACATATGGCTGACTGATTTCGTGTGCTGTGAATCATCAATTTCAGGTCCGTAAGTAGCCGTATGGGCCTCTAGCTCTTGATCACCTGTCAAAACATCAAATAATTTTGTTTCTTTTGCGGAATACCAACCTAATCAACAAATCCATATAATAAACATCTTATTAACCTCATTTGTGTGGTCCCTACGGCAAGTTATGGATCCTCGTTTTTCCCTCCTGAGCTTGTTTTCATGGCCTTTGTTCTTGGTGCTTGGGCCATAAAAGGAAGAAAAACACTTGGTCCATAACTTGCTGTACGGACCTCGCACTCGGCTAATAAGAGGTCCTTTTTTTCATTTAACTGGGGCATTAAATTGGGGTATTTGTAATCTAATACATGCTCTGATTATACTTAACCGATGGCAAAAGTAGTACTTCATCATAGCACTCATTTCAGTTCAGACTGTATAGAAGCCTAAACAAAATGGCTGCTTGTGTCTTTTACTGTGAAATAAACTCGCCAGAAGTTGCATCAGGACTGCTTGAAAACCAAGAGAAACACTCTTCTTCACCTCGTGGGAATTCCTCTTGTACTTCTCCTTGTTCTGAAAATTAAACCACAGTTCAGGAACCTTTACAGTCAATAATGTTGTTTCTGCTTATGTTTCGTGCTCATTTTTTGCAGGTGTTGATGACAGCCAAGTTTCCATTCAAGCTTAGTGGATCTGTGTTTCGATTTTTGTATGAGAACTTTCTTTATCATGACTTCTCTTTGCAGAATTTTGCAAGAGGACTTCAGGTAAAGTTGGAGACTAAAAATGTAACTCAATTTAGTTTGCAGAGTACACTTATAGCATTAGATCTGAAAGTAGAATACTGTACTTTAGCTCCTCCAATTCTCATTATTATAGAATTGTTAAGCGCCTTGAACAGTTAATGATAGAAGGCGCTATAGAAATAAAGTATTGTACTGTGTTATATTGTATTGTATTGAATTGTATTGTATTGTATACTGTTCTGATTCACCAAGGATTTCTTCTTTTCCTAGTTTTGTATGATGGAACACTTCTCCAGCAATCCAATCAGCTTGCTGTGCTGTTTAGATATGAACCAAAGAGTTAGAGTCACCTCAGAGCTGACACATGAGCAACTTGAGCTGCTTAGACAGACCATGTCGTTTAGAAGGTAAGGATCAAAAATATCTGGGCCCGATTTCTCGAAAGTGGGTTAGCTCTAAACAAGGGTTAAATTTTTAACCCGCGATTGGGTTTACTTCCTTGAAGATTGATTTGAGCTGTCGTTTCAGGTTTACGTAATTGGGTTTCCTTGGAGTGTGCTTCAATAAAACTTTGACAGACCGGGTGTGTTTCTAGATAAAGGAATCTTTATAATACAGTAGTTGAAAGTTTCGCCTAACCATTGGTTAAATTTAACCCACTTTCGAACAACCGGGTCCTGGCTTATTTTAAAGGATTATCTTAATTTACAAAGGATAGTTGATACCAAATGTGGTCAACTGTATAAACTGAGGGAGTACATCTTTACTGTAACCGTATTCAAAAATCCAATTAAACAGTGGGTAAAATATTTTTATGCACGTCATTGCAAACCAAGTATTGCTCGTTTATAACATGTGAAAGATATGGTTATAATTAATTTCATTTAAGTGATGTTTTCTTGAAACGAAAATTGTTAGTATAGTTTGAGAATTAGTTGTAGATGGTTAATTGTATTTCTGCCATCCTTCTCTTTCCAGGTTTGTTGAAGGACAAGAACCTCGAGTACAGTGCAGATTACTCAGACAAGATGATTATACAAAGGTTTGAAAATGTTTCAAAATTGTTTGCAAATAATGAGAAAACCTAGACTTACTATTTTGCTTTTATATTACCCAATCATGTACTCCCTAATTTGTGTCTCTGTCTCAAATCAACAGTTTCATTATTATTGTGTTATCATCATCATCATCATCATTATTGTTATTATTATCATTATTATTATTATTATTATTATTATTACTTTGGTAAACTCAATTGTGTTTTTACAATACACGCTGTTGATTTTGCAACTTATGTTGAAAGCTAATTTAATTGCTCATCCGATCAATTATGAATTCTCCAACGGATAAAAGGTAGTAATGTATCCTTTCTTCGTTTTAGACCTGCAGTGCTTCGTTTTTTATCCTGTGTGTCCCCGAAACAGTCTTGTCTATGAAATGTAACTGTAACCACAAGATCTTCTAAAATTTGTTGTAAAACAATGCACTTGTTACAAACACTTGACTGTGGAGTCATTTATCTTTTACAACAGAACATGTTATCATACTGAAACACTCATTTATCATATCATCTTTATTTTCTCCATGGTGCCGTTTTTAAGTAGACTAGTACGAGTTGTCCCTATTTTTACTCTTGAGTTCATCAAGAAAGCCGGATGCGGAAACTGGGGTGGGGAAAACCTTTCTCTCATTCTCTTCCTTTCCTTGTCCCAGTTTCCACGCGCCGGCTTTCGCGACATTTTTTCACAGCTTGACGAACTCAAGAGGAAAATAGGGACTGCTGGTAGTCTATTTTAAGATGCTACATGTACAAGTGGTAGTCTGTAGTACAATTGCAAAAGCTTAAGGCTCTTTTCAAAATAGCTTTAAAATACATCTTTATTACAAACACTTGACTGTGGAGCTACTCATGTGTTACAACAGGACATGCATGTACCGTATTTATTCGATTAAATGCCGCCCTCGAATAAACGCCTTACTTGAGAGCAAAAGCATTTACAAACACTGCCCTCGATGCGGAGTTTATTTGAATTATATACAAGTTCTCAAAAAGCGAGTGCAACATCCATCAATAAACATTCATAATAAAATGCCAATAAAAGTTAAAATCTGCTAATGGTTAAATGTTTAAAAGTTTAAAACACGAACGTTTTCGACAAAATGTCACCTTCAGGTATATTCTGTCGTACCACCTGAAGATGACATGTTGTGGAAAACGTTTGTGTTTAAACTTTTAGACATTTAACCATTGGTACATTTTAATCAACAAACAACAAAACAAAAATACAATTTGCTAATGCTAATGAACTAAGGACTGAATGAAATCAAGTAACTAGAAATTGGTAACGTTCAGTCTCAGTCGTTGCACGAAATTAAATGGATTTGTTGAATTTAAAAAAAGTGCTGCTATCGAATAAACACCGCACTGGAATCGGGAAAAACTTAATAAACAAAGCGGCGTTTAATCGAATAAATATGTTAGTCATCAGACTGTAACACTCTTTCATCATCTTACATTTGTTTTCTCCAGGGTGCCGTCTTTAAGATGCTACAAGAGCTTGAAGAGTATCACTGGTGCTTTTTTCCTGTGCTTCAGTGCTTACACATTATGACTGCCAATCTTCCTAAACACCCGCTGGGCAGAAAGGTTAGTCTAGTGAATGTATGAGACACCCATTGGGTCAGTAAATGAGGCACCCACTGCGCAGAAAGGCTAGTCTAGTCAATGAATGAGACACCTCTGGGCAGAAAGGTTAGTCTACTCTGTATATGAGACACCCACTGGGTCAGCATACGAGACACCCACCGGGTAGAAAGTTAGTCTAGTCAATATATGCAACACCCACTAGGCCAGTATATGTGACACCAACTGGGTGGAAAGGTTAGGCTAGTCAATATGATTATGAGACACTGCTGAGTAAAAAGGTTAGTCTAGTTAATATACCCCACTGGGTAGAAAGGTTATATAGTCAACATATGATATATCCATGGGGTCAGTTTATGAGTCATACACTGGTTAGAAAGATTAGTCTAGTCAGGACAGTATATAGAAGAAAAGGTTAGTGCAGTCAATAAATGAGACACCCACTGGATGAGTTTATGTGACACCCGCTGAGTAAATACTAGTCAAGCTGGTATAATAATAGACGCAATAGGTAGCAATGATTGTTTATTTTATTTTATTTTATTTATTCCATTTGCCACGACATACAATGAGGGAGATACCAAGAAACAAAAAAATAAATAAATAAATAAATAAATAAA
>JAOEJI010161123.1:0-12069 GCA_025448255.1 Umimayanthus chanpuru | reverse complement strand
CCCCCACCCCCCTCCTGCCCAAACATGGGCTCAGTGTGTTCCTCCCCCTCCAAACTGATGGTGGCATTCTGCAGTGCATGTAGGTAATGAAAAGTATGATGCTACATGTACATTATGTACACTATTTTCCTTTTTTATAGCAGAAGCACTGAGGTCCCTGAAGAGGTCATTGCCATATAATGTAAGACAATTAACATTACCGTTCATTTTGGTCAGTTGTGGTAATTAGTTTTGGAGAATATCACCCATTTTTAAGTAACTGAATGGACATACAATTAATCAGTGAACTCAGTGTTATGAGGATTGTTGCCAAACAACTACATTAAACACAGTAGAATTTTTAGTGTCCAACTTTCAAGGTGAACAAAACTTGAGTAAGATACCTGGTGTCTCTAAAGGTTTTCAACATCTTTGTTTTTAACAGTTTTCAAATTTCTGAGCATAAAGATGAGATTTCCTAGCATTTATTTGCCCCTAGCTAAGTTCCTGCCATGATGCAGAACAAGGGACTGTACAGTCATGCAGTATATAAGTCTAAAAATTATACAAGTCATGTACTATATTATTTTTGTAGAGCACCTTGTCTTGGCATGGTTCACAAGGCTTGCAATTCCTTGTATGGATTCACGAATGTCTGTTTATGAGGCCCTGGAACTTTAATGTATTTTTTATTACTGTACTTTCTTGCAGTTAGACTCTCTTCACTGGGACAGTAAGCACAAGAACAACAAAGAGGATTCGTACTGCTACTGTGGGGGACCTGGAGAGTGAGTCATTTGCTTTTACTGTGATTACAATTGTGTTGTTATGTCTTAGAGGCTGAGGGTGATCAGTATTTATGGGTGGGGAGGTTGGGGGAGGGCATAGATTATTTTTCAAGCACAGACTAAAGAACTTCAGAACCCCTAACCTGAACAATTTTTGATTTTCATAAACCATCTTTCTTGTGACCAGGCCAGGGATTGAACCTGGGACCTTCTGGTTGGCAGTCAGAGATCTTACTAACTGTGCCAACCATGCACACACAGTGCAGGTATTAGCAATGTGTGTTGTTTGAAATGGCAAGGCTTGAAATAATGTGGCTGTTTTTTCTTGCAGTTGGAGTTCCAAAATGCTGCAGTGCAACAGATGTCAGCAGTGGTTTCATGAAGGTAGGTTTCAAGCATTAAAAACATTGTTTGATTTGTTGCTTTTTGAGATGATATGGAATGAAGGGAAATTATTGATCTTTACCCATTACATTTTGAAAAATGAGAATGCTTACCCCAAACCATAAAAACCCGTCAAAATCAACAACTTTCCTCGCCACGTTTTCTCCTCTACATCATCTTCAAAAATTTCCAAAATATTTGTGAACCTTCATCAACTATGGTAGTACAATATACATGTACTATGCTGCTATGATTCAAAATTATGATTTTTTAAGTTGAAACTGAGATATTGGCATAATATGACACTATTGTGCAGAAGTTTTGATAAAAGGATAAGCTGACCCCCTTGAGGATGGTGCACATGCACAAGTGAATTGTACCTCCTTTTCCCAGTGGCTGTGCTGCCTTTGTCAGGCTGTAGAGTCACTCTTTAGTTTATTATTCAAGAAGAACACAGTCAAGTGGATAAACTGTAGCAGCTCTGCTGCTGTATGTCCTTTCCAAATGAAAGCACTTTTTTCCCCAGGTTTCATTGACTGGCCTAGGCAAGAACATGAACCTTATCTTTAGCAGCTTAACTGACCGTATATTTCTCATTTGTTTCCACCAGCCTGCATTCAGTGCTTGAACCACCCACTACTATCAGGAGATAGGTAAGCTGGATATAAGGACTGACATGGTTCAGAACAAGGGAATTTATTTTTCGATTTGGGTACAAAGTAACATTGGTTACTGGTCAATATTTTAACAAGAAGAATATGTATAGGAAAATCTTTGTCCTGTTAGAGAGAATGCCAACTTTCAGCTTCAAAGCTGTGATTATTGGTTTAAGTTTTTAACCTAAGAATGGAGAGTCTTCTGTTATTTTTCCTTGTATAAATATGGAGATAAAATGTGGAGTAGGAACTGATAGGGTATGATAGAAAGTGGAGTTGGTGATGAGGGAGGGGGAGGGGGTGTGTTGCTCTTGCACCATCCACTTCTGGTGTTAAGGATACAGTATGCAAGAGCCTTTTGCAGACTTTCACTAAAAACAGCATTTGCCAAGGTCTTTTAACAAACCTTAAAACATTCACCATGACTTGCTGTTTTCATGTTTACGATCAGTTTTTTAAATTTCCGGGCAAAACAGGAAAGCAAGCTTAAGACAGTTTTATCCAGGAGTTTATTCTCCTGCCCATATCTTTAGAAGTATAATTCACACTGAAGTACCTAGAACTGCAGCCCTATGGATGTTCTGCTACTGTATATATGTATAACACACAATGCCTGATATTTGCACCTGTCGTCAAGAATGCATACTCCATAGATTTTGTATGATGACCGTTTATTTTGCATTTCTTAAAGACTAGTTCTAAAAGTATGTTTGATAGATCCGTTCATAAATGGATTCAACATTTCTAGGCTTGTACAGAATTAATATAAAAAATGTATTATTGTTTTTTAGGTTTTATATATTTGTTTGTGGTGTGTGTAACAAAGGCAAGGAGTACATCAAGAGGCTGAAACTTCGCTGGTGAGTACTTACAAGTACAAGTATGACTATATTATGACAATACATGTATTTATACAGGTGCTTACACTGGGCTGCGAAAACTGATGCCAATGGCAAATCCTGGATATTAGCAAGTGGGTTCGAAGTGAATTTATGGAATTAATTTATTATTGTTTATGTTAAATGGGGGGAGGGGGGAGCTCATGATTTTTGATTATTGGTGTTTCGTTTTCCATTTAAAAACGTTTTTGAAGCCACATTTTGGTTCCAGCAATCTTACCAGATCTATTTAATTGCGTACTGTATGTTGTGACATAGACACTCGGGTGTGCATCCATGGAGTTATAGTTGCACCCTCGCACCTAGCAAAAAGCATGCGAACAATTTCCAGCTATATTCTAACATACGATAACCAACTCAGCAGTGCATTTCAAACTGTTGATCTTGGTGGCACCATATAATCAAGCACCATTCCGTCGGTCATAGACTGCTGTCATTTAATATGGCCCTATGTGAGAATATCTTTGACTAAGGAGATTACAGGGTATACTGTAGATTTAGATTTGCACTCCAGTAAAACATGATAATTGAATACCCCAGGATTGAGGTGGCTCATTTCGCACTGTACTACCTGAGTACGACATACAGGAAGAAGTTCCACAACCCTGACGATATTCTGGACTATGTTGATGACCACTGGGATGTGTTCCAACTCGGAGAGGTTGGTGGCTTTGGAAAGTCAGGAGCGGATTTAGGGGAGGAGCCAAAGAGCCCCGAGCCCCCCAGTTCATTGACAGTTTTGAAAATATTTTATGAGAAAAACACTAGCTGCAAAATGTCTTTTTGAGTGTAGATGCCTTTTGCTGGCCACTTTTTCCAAAATTGCCGGTCCCCCTACACCCCCCTGGCCCCCCACCCCTTTGCAAAATTTCTGCATTCGCCTTGAAAATTCTACTCATTTGCTCCAGCCATGCCATATTAACCCTGACTCATTTACAGTTCCTACTTATACATGTACATTGCAGCCAACAACGGGGGTGTCAAGCTATTTTGGCAAATGTTTTTATACTTAAAAGTGCGGGGGATTGCCCTGAACATTTTCAAAGCTAAATTAATTCTCTTCCATATTTTCTCGCCATATACATGTATTGAATAGGTGGTCCCTAATAAGAACAAACTTACATTTGCAATTTCTTGTCCCAATTTTATTAATTCAAACGGTCATTTTCAAATATTAATGTTGGTAAAAGAATATCTCTATTTTATGATACCCTTTTGTACTTTTTTTATTCTCGGGGTGAGCCCATTAGGCCTCTTACTATCTTCCGCTTCCTTTTTTGCATGTTGTTTTTGTTTTTGTTCTTGTAAGATTTTTTCATCAAACCCGTCAATGATAAATTAAGGTCGCAAGAAATTGGAAGCTTATGGAGATTAAAGCGATTATGGTGAGTTCAAGATCAACGCTAACAAGTTACTGATACAACAGTGGGCCAAATCCAAGGGGAACAAGTTTCTGATTGACATGGCGGGAATATTGATATTTTTTATACATTTATAAGAGAAGAAGAGCTATTGGTAGTCTACTTCAAATTATATCAATAACTGTTTAACTTGAACATTTTTCTCATTTTGAAAGGGAGACAGTGATTTTGACGAGGTGGTTAGTAAATATTAGTTATATTGTTGTTGTCTTTTTATCGTTCAGTCGACCAGAGCAGCAAGGAAAGAAGCACACGAGGCAATTAAGGAAGTTCTTCGAAGCACTCCCAGTCGGTGAGTAGAAGGAGAAGTGCAGAATCCAATTGCTGAGTACCCAATAGTCGCCTGCTCGCCGGCTCAACACTGATGAAGAAGCACTGACTCCATCTAGTCAATCAAGCTCAATTGAAGGATCCCGACTTTGCATATTTCTAATGGTTTATAAGTAGTATAGTAGGGACCTGATTAGCCTCCTTTTTGCGGGGGAATCTTGTGAACATACGGGGGAATAAATTATCTTTAACGAATTTAATTTTAGATAGTTACCGACATCTCCAAAGGTTTATAAGTGCTCTTTAAAATAATGTGAGGGGAATTCCCTGTTTCACTGCATGGATTGGTATGGAAAGCTTTAGTTGCTTTTTCACCTGGAGCACGTAACTGAAGCACTGTTTGTTCTGTGTTGACTTTTTAACTTATCTAATAGCTCAGTACTGCCATCTGCTTGTGCTTTTCTTTACTTACTTATTTATTCATTTATTTTGTTATTTAGTTAGTTACATGTAGTTAGTAAGTAAGTAAGTAAGTTAGTTAGTTGGCTTCATGCAATGTATCGGCTGTGCCAAGTTTAACATTCTGATTCTGTTTCACACTCCAAACCCACCGGTAACTAACCCTGGACCTGCAAATCAATCAATCATGGCAGCCTCAGCCGAGCAGCACTCCTGGCATGCCAGTCCTCCTGATTGGTCATGCAGAATCACATTTTGTAAATACCAACAATGTCCCAACTTTTTTGAACCGAAGATGTTGATGTTAATAACTTGTTAAAATTCAAAAGTTCAAAGTTTTTATGCATTTGAAATTTTAACCAGACAAGAAGTCATATGGTTGAAGTATAGAACTGCATGTTTTCAAGTTGTCTTTTCCCTTTACCGACCAACGCACTTTACCATTTAAATCTGACACAGTTTTAGGCAAAGTCCAAGTGAGCCGTTTTCGTACTCCCTGAAGAATCGGACGCCGCCCCAACCTCCAAAACAGACGGAGCCTTTGCCACCTCCTGGTACTGTGGCGGAAGATGAAGCAGCGGCCACTGGTGTGCATCAGGGGAAGAGAGGAAGAAAGCGAAGGCATGACAGCCCAGGCCTTGCCAGGTTTGTAACGGGCTAGCGTGGGAACTCTTACATGTATTTACTGGTCAACATTTGTCGTGATAAACAAAAAACTTGTATAAACAGACAGACAGACAAACGTACTGACATAGACAGACAGACACTGGAAAACTAATTTTGAAAAAAATCCCTGTTTTTTCTGTGTTGGCGAGTTAGCTGTAAATGGGTTTGATGTGGTATGTTTTTCGCCCGAGAGGTTTGGTGTATGGCTGACAGCTGTAGTTGCGAGTCTTCCGACGAAGGACTAACGCTCAAAACTTCAGCTACACACGAAACCTCTGGCGGGGAACATACATGTAACATATCAACCTTTGTTGATCAAAACCGACAGACAGACCGATAGACAGACATACACAGGTGGTTAAGTACAAAGACTTTTGCTGAGACAGTGACGAAGACCGCCATACGGACAGAAAACAGACATTAGATTGGGTACAAGATATCGTGAACGTGTCATTCACTGCTTCTGATTTGTTTTCTCCTTTCCAGTTCCACTGATGACCAGTCTGAAGCTAAAAGCAGAAAAACGAGTAAAGCACGTGAATTGCACTCTCGGCTTAGTGACCAACGGGTGAGTAGACTCTTGTGAGTAGACTCGCGTGAAGCACGTGGGCATAAACCGGTGTTAAAGTAAGACTGGGAGAGTCTTTTGTTGTTTGTCTGCCTTTATACTTTGTTAGACGTTAGTGAAGGAAGAGCCACAGTGCAAGCTATTACTAAAACCGAATTGTTTCCAAGGATCCTTAGAAGTGTTACTTTGGTGTAGTCATTTTTCAAGGCCTCAATAGGTCATTTTCTTACAAGATTAAGGAATACCTGGATATTTTCAGTAAGTTAGTTCTTGGGCTCATATCTAACCGGCAACTTGTAAAATTTTGTTCAGTGGCTTACAGGTTTGCCGTTTTTCAATCTCTATTCCTATAATGTTAGTGAAAGAACGAATTGCAGTTTCACTGCTGTTTCTTTTTGTGTTAGAGCAAGAGTTTTCCCCAATTTTTATCGAACACAGCAGCTGTGGATAATAAAACAATTCCTAAGTTGTCCGCCGTTTGATCGTAAATAGACTAAGTAGGGCCTTACAAGAAAATTCGTTCATCTTAGAAGCTGCAGTACTGTAACCCACGAAACCAATATGTTGTTTTCGTTTTGGTCCGCTTCAGGCAGCAGAAAAGAAGACGGTGGGAAGACCCAAAGGGTCAAAATCCCAACCACGAGAGGTGGACTCCCAACAGGGCGAGGGTGAAAGTGTACCAATGTTTCCCTCTGCCTCAATGTTCAAGTATTTGTACTCGTCATCTTCACGGTCACCCGAAGACTCTACTACACCACCTTCTGCTTCCAAGGATGCAGCCTCATCGGGTATTTATATTTTTCATACTTTTTTGCAACTGGTGATCTCAGTTTCTGTAAGCTGTTTCTATGTCTGTGCGATTGCACACAGAAATGCCTGTCCTATTTATGGACTTGTGCCAACACCTGCTGTACAGGTGCCATCTTGTGCGTAGGCATTTCTACACATAAACTTCATTGTAAGCCTGTGCCTTATGATAGACCCATCTCTTTGTATTCGCTGTAATCATGTTCTTGCTGTGTCCATTTGAGCGTATATTAGTACGTAGTCTTAATATATTTAAGTAGTTATTGTATTTCATTATGCGGCTGTAACGCCCTTGTCTTAGCTTACAATACTGAGCATAAAGCGTCTACTCTGTACTCATGTTTGTGCGCACGTCTGTGTTCGTGTTTGTGTTATATCTGTCTAGCTGTCTGTCTATCTTTCTGTCTCTCTGTCGATGCTGTATCAGTGTTTGTGTTATGTCTGTGTCGGTGTTTGTGTCAGTTGTCATGTGCATATCTGTGTGTGTACGTATCCATATCTTTAGTGAATGTATAAAATGAATGAAATTTGATGAGATGAGACAAGACGAAACTTGATGAAATTAATTACATACATACAGATTGATAGACATACACACACACACACGTACATACATACATACATACATACATACATACAAACAAACAAACAAACAAACAAACAAACATGCATATATAGTTGCATACGTGCATAGATACTTACGTGCATGCCCATACAAGGTGATGTTCATGCTGTCTAATTCCCTTTATTGACAGATTATTCTATTTTTTCATCTCTTTCACTTCAGCTACAAGTACAACTACCTTGTCGACCGATGCAGTAACGCAATCAGTGTCAGAGCAGCGCTCAACAGCAGAACCAGCTGCCCCCGTTTCTTTGGCCTCGAGTGCACAACAACAACAACCTCTGAAGATAAACTTCGTACCAGACCCTGTCAGCAAAGGCACGGCGAAGGACAAGACACCAGAGCCTACTCCTGCTGTTGAGCTGCCAGAGGAAACCGCTGCTCCCGGGGTTGCAGACTCAAGTGCGCCGCTTGAACCAACGTTGAAAACAAGTGCAGAGGACACTCGTCACACCAAAGCAGCAGAAACCATTCCTTCCACTGAACAAAGTCCAGATAATCAAGAAAAGAGAGAAAGTTGTGAACCAGGAAAACAAGAAACTAGAGAAATTAGTGGCAAAGGTGAAGACACAATCACAAGTGAAACAGAACAGTCGAGAGATGGTCAACGCGATGGCATTGCTGGAACTGAAGCAGGAGGTGGTTGTATGACGGAAGTAGAGAAGGTTCCTACTACTGAGATTAGTCACCCAATACACGAGGATGATGTCATGCAGGGTAGTCACATTGTCAGTCACGTGTTGGAGCTTGAAGATCCATTGGACATCGAGACGGAAGGTCAGGTGATTGGTCACGTGATCGGCGAGAGTATCAACGAAGAGCAGACTGTTCACCAAGAGGTTAGTTTGGAAAGACTGGTAACCGAAGATATGGAAGACTATGTTATGATTAGTCACGTGACAGAGGGACATGATCGCGTGGAAGCTGACGAGAGCACACACGTGACTGGTCAGAGTTCTGGCAGAGGTAATGCCAAGAGTAGTGACACGACTGGAGGAGATAACTTGGACAAGACGGAGCCAGAAATCCAGTTGGAAGAAGAAGAGAACACAGGTGCCAACAGCGAGTTTGTTCTGGTTATGGAAGAGAGTCTTGAGGACGAGGGGGATTCCCTGCAGGAGATCAGAGAGGAAGATGTCGGGAGTGTTAGCACGAACGGGCATGTGGCAGAAGAGGGGACTCCCCTTGGTTTTGACACAAACGGAGTTACAATAGAAAAGAAGAATGAAGTAGACATGACTGGTGAACCAACAGAGTGCGTGACAGAAGAAACTCCTTCTACAGACCAAGAGAAAAACGAGCCTGCCTCAGAAGATAGTGGTGTACAGATAATCTGTCACGCAACCGAGGAAAAATACCACATAGTGGTGGAGTCAAAGACCCGAGGCGAGCAGCTGGTTGATCCAAGTTGTCTGGGAGTCAGTCACGCGACCCAGCTGAAACATAGTCAGGTGGAAGAAGAAAAAAGTTGCGTGACGCAAGGAGAAGCTCCAGCGGCTATTGACACTTTAGAAAAGAAAGATTTCATAACAGATACTGATTATGAAATGATCCCCGTACAACACTACCATACTGAAGAAAAGTAGCAAGACGCCGCTGGCTGTCACCAGGAGAAGTGTCATACACGTGTAGTCGCAACATTATTTGCCTTGCGTGACGTGTGACATTGGAATGGACCGATTTTATTTATTTTAAGCCATGTCGAGTTTGCGAAAACTCTGTTCGTAGCCAAGAGTTACAGTACTGACTGGGCCGGGTTTGCTGAAAAAAAGAAAAGACTTGGGTTTAGGGACCAGTCACTCTTTGTGACCGGGCTTGGGGCTGAATAGAAACTGGCTGGGTAGTAATAATTTTCGGCCAGTCTTACATACAGTAGAAACCCGCATAGAAGAACAAGTAGATTAAGAACACTCAGGCTAAAATTTGCTCAACAAAGTACCATATACATAAGAACAAATTCAGCCTAACATATGAAAAAAATTTTATAATATAAAAAATGGGTGCCAGTTGGATTAAAAGAGCCTACTAGGGCAGATCAAAATATATATGCTGGACCATTGCGCACACAGAATTTCACAGCATGGATAGAACTTTTCAGTTAATGCTAGCATCATCCATTCAATGAATAGAACATTTTGATTGCCCATTAATTTCGTCTGTTAGTATTCTTTGCAATATATATTTTCGAGAAACAAATTTAAGAACACCTTAAGATCATCTTCGGGCTGATTTTGCAGAAAGCTCCCAATGTAGAAGAACAAAATCAGCCTGAACCCAAAAAAGCGTGTTCTTTTATGCGGGTTTTTACTGTATAGTTAGTTTTTGAACAAGTGTTCCTACTGAAAAAACAATTATTCAAGACCAGGTTGGGTTAAAGATTTTTGAGAAGAAAAAATATTTTCTCTTCAACCCCAACGTCGACCATAAATAATGAGCGGTCCCTCATGGAGTGATAGCATTATCCATATCGCTATCTAAATAGGTAGATGTATCTTTTATTTTTTATTGTCGTTTTAAATTTCTACGTCGTGCACAACCTTTTTAACTGAGTACCCGTGGAAAGACAACCACAGGACCCATTTTCAGTATTGTTGTTAGAGATTGTACCATAAGCTTCTTCGAAGAACTGTTTCATATAACAGTGTCGGGTCAGGTTGACAACTTATATTATGTACATACAAAGAGTATTACCAAACCAGTGGATAGCGCGTTTTAGCGGGCTTTAGTTGGCGAATTTAAGTTAGGGGCGGACAATTTGACTTCTGAGGGGGTATACTGACAAAAGAGGCAGATATATTTTTTCCAGTCGAAAAGCGGTGCTACATAGAGGTTATCGAGTATGAATTATTTTTCTTTGCTTTAGGTGCTGCATGATTTTTTTAAAAAGGTCTTCGACTTAACCGCTCTCCTGAAAAGTCAGTGGTCCGCCCCTTAAAAAATTTTGTTTGTCTGTATTAAGGTGAAGCAACAAATTGCATTACACAAAATAAAACTATCGAGTTACCAGCTAGAATGGACGAAATCGTCTGTTGAAACTTTCGCGCGCGAGGAGTGTTCCCGGAGCTTGAAGACAATTTTCTTGCTTTTTTTACAAAACAACTTTTTTTGTTTACAAAATTGGTACATACTAAAAAAATGGATCCCCTCTGTGGCTGGCAATAAACGTCCGCTCTCGCCGTATTTGCGGCTAATTGAACATCCGTCACTAGTCACCACTTCAGGGACTTGGGTCGGAGCATTTGGCACCCTTCCAACATTCTGGAGCCCAGAGCTCTTCTCTGTGCATGGCTGACGCGGTGAAACGTGGGCTCTGGGGTCGAGATTGCCTTCGTATGCAGACAGTCACAGTATGCGCATGCGTGTCACGTGATGAAGGATTTCTCCCATCAAATTAGAAATCTAGGTTTGGGTTTAGCTGTAATAGGATTAAGTTAGGCGCATTTGTTTCTTTCAAAACGTAAATGCGGCTTGGGTTTATTTTGCTTAGACTACGTAGCTGTTCACATGGGCGGATTAAGGGAAGGGGTCGAAAGCCCTTCCCCACCCCCTCATCCCTTTTCGTCGGGAATTTTGGAAACCTTTTATAAGAATAACATTGAAAAGACGTCCTTTGGAGTACAGATACCTTTTTTCGGCTCACACCCCCTCCCCCCCGTTTTTCCTTCAAGAACTGCTGATTCGGGCTCTCCCAGAAATTTCTGAATCAGCCCCTGGATTTCAGCACAACCATCGACCTCTGCACAACTGTGCAAACTAAACTGTTACCAAACTTTAATTTAAAATATCTTGCAAAACTATGAATACACTGCCTGAATGCTTTCATAAAACAAAAACCAGCAGTCATTTGGTTTGGCTTTGAATGAGAAAATAAATAAAAACCAATGCGACAGTATTTTTTATGTAAATACGGCTTCGGTTGCGAAAGCGCGAGCTTCTTATTTGGCCTTAGGGTTACAGGTTAGTGTTCGGCTCAAGGTTTTTTATCGGGTTAGCCGGGGCATTGAAGGATTTGCTGTTCCGATCCTTGTTTTACTCCAGGTCGTTTCGATCTCGGTTTTATACCCGGTGACGAATAAATTACTACCTGAAACCCTCCACCACTGTTACAATCATTTTAACAAAAAAATGTCAAAGTGCTATCAGACTGAATTCTTGGTGCATGACTTATCTTCATATTTTCTTTGCTAGTGTTGTTAGTCGACAAAACTGCTACCGGTTCTGGTCATAGTACATACATGTATTAAACAACAAATCTTGTTGTTTAATGCATTGATCAGAACGGTCACATTCAACAGATCAGTTGTACTTTGAAACAATATTTAAATCGATATACATGTAATGGCATTTACACGCTTTTTTTTTATAAGAACAATTTTATAAGAACAACGAGGCTCAAATTTGACCAAAAATTAAGAACAAGCTAAGAACAATTGAGGCTCAGCTTCAGATGTAAATGTGACTGAAAGTTAGTTTTGCTGAAAAACACACTGAACACATCACGTCATTATATGTGGCGTCTCATTGCAGATCTTTCTGCAGTTATAAAC
>JAOEJI010160012.1:0-12069 GCA_025448255.1 Umimayanthus chanpuru | reverse complement strand
GTGTCTCAGATTTGATGGGCTTGTAATCGGGGGGGGGGTGGGGGTCAAATTATGCAAATAAAAGTTTGAAATAGAAAACTGTAAATTTTGGCAAAAAATTGTTCTAATTTCTTTTTTTAGACTCTATTCTTAATTAAATTCTTATTTGAGGTTGCAAACACATGTTTTTTTCTAATTTCTAATCAGTAAAGTTTGCTGCTGTTTTGCACAAAATAAAATTATTGAAAAATCCGATATTGCGGACATGTTGTGAAACGATTGTTGCCATAGCAAGTTTTAATTAAAACTTGATTGTTGTCATGGAAAGTAATTAACTAACCCAAAGCTACTTGCATGCCAAAGCTTGATCTTTTATGTGCAACCACTTGGAAAATCTGTGTGGGGTCCAAATGACCTCCCATCCTTGGGTTATTTTGTTACAGTAAATAGCTTGGGCGTTAACTCACTACATTAACTAATCTAGCAGTTGTAAAACAGACATTATAAAAAGCTACAACTCACTTCAACACCTCGGCCTGATGTAAACATTTTCAACTGTTTTAACGTACATAAGTTTTGTAATCAGTCCAAAACTAGCAATTAAGGGGTCATCCATTTTTCTCATCATTTTCATGAGCGTACAAAATGAACGCTTTCCGTAACCCTCCCCCCTCCCCCCAAAGCATACGCAATAAAATGACGATCGTCCTTTATGTTTTCAGATAGTTATAAATCGAGCAAAACTTTCCTGTGCTATCAAGATTTGGCGCTGACAAGTTTTATTGCAATATATAATAAGAAAAAGAAGGGAAGAGATAAAACATTTTTACAAGATAATTTGAAAAATATATCATGTAATTTCAATCACACAGCATCTTCATATTCACAAAAGAATATAACAGCTTGAATTTTGCTTTATTATCCTACGCGTTTTGTCTGATACTTTAGACCTCTAGGGATCTACAACTGATCTGTACGTTTTGTAATACATTGTACATAATTACAGTATTGTTTTTACCGAGCACAATTGCAAAAGAAAACAAACAGCTTTCGCAGAGGTCAATGACCAGGTCCATACCAATAAGTTATGGACCTTTAACAAACCAATCTCAGCACATACAATTACCCCCACAGGGTTTTGGCCTTTGAGGGTGTATGTTTAGCTGAAGCAACCACATCAGGGGATAAATTAAGATGACATACTCAAAAATATTGATTTCAAAGGTCTCATCTTGCAAACAGTTGCCCAAATTTTTGCGTAACATTTCACAAAGGATTGCCTTCAGAAGCCTGCAAAGGGTTTGATCCGTTATATTGAAATAAACAGCAAGGGAATCAGGGACCTGGTCATGAGCCTCCACCCACAACATATTGTCGATGAACCAATAACATTAACTGACCTATTGGTATATTTAATGCATACAAATCTAATACTGTGCACAAAGGTACAGGGTTAAAATGTCAAACTTAATGTATTCCAATTAAGAACTTTAAAATATATGCTCAAACTCCAAACACTTTTAAGCTTGGATTGTTATTGATGCATGACATGGAATTGACACAAGGATCATGTTTATACTCACCATTTTCGGAACATTCGTCCAAATACTGCAACAAACGATCTTTTTGTAAGTTGCTGTCCTTCGTCCATACCGTTGGGAAATGTCAAACAAGCTTTCACTTTATCATTTGTAATAATGTTTGCCGTTGCAGTAAGAAGGCTTTCAAAAAGCAGAGGACTCTTTGTTGCCTCTTCCATAAACATCAAGGGTTTCTAGACCCTTTCGCAGTTGATCCAGGACAACTTTCCTCTTGCTTAGCACAGTGTGCAGCATTAAATTCTCGATTGTCATCTGTCTAGTGACAGTCTGTAAAAGAAAATTGAACAATTACTTAAATTTATAATATTTTGTTGTTACTGAAATGTAACAAAAAACCCCTCAATCATTAACTTCAGAAAAATGTATGATTATAACTCAAATGAGGGCTTCAACCACTCAGGGACGGGAACCCCAGGGAGAAAAAACTTTTGACCTTGGCGGGAACTGAATTAATCCAAAATCTACATGTATGGAACAGATCTAGGCCTGAAATTATATTTTCTAAACTAAACCCCGCTATAGTATAGTATGCAATAAAGCAAGACAAGTATAATGGAGAACTTTGCAGTGTGCTCCGTAACTGACAAAACACATCCACCTTTATTTGCGATATACTACATACGTCAAGCACGACAAACGATAAAATTGAGATCAAACAACACTCATAGAGTTCAACAAAAAACTTTTGTCAAAATGACTGTAGCAAAGGTGAAACTTAGTAACAAATGTAAGAGTTATAACTAGATACGGTGAATCAGAGAATTCGGGAAAAAATGACAGCAACTTGGATGTTATCGAAACTGGGCATGTTATTTTGCCCGATTTTCTAAAATTAACAGTGTGCCCCTCGCGATATTGATCATTTTTTCGTTTAGATAAGAAAATTGCCATGTGATCTGAATCAATTGTTACGTCTTTGCGCCCAATGGCCAAGAGTTCTCCAACTCGCATCATACCAGCATAGCCAACTATAACAATGAACAGAAGCCTGAGTTGTTCGAGAGTCGCATTGGGTGTGTTGTACTCCTCAGCCAGCTCTTGAATGGACTGTGATGACACTGGTTCCTTTGGATTGATAGGCCTTGCTAATGCTCGCGTTGCTCCCTCCATAGTGGCCTTGACAATGGGATGAGAAAGAGGCGACGGCAGGCCCGCAATGGTATGGCCCCACTGAATGCCGTAAGCCGCATTGCTAATGACTGCATCAAATGCTTGATGGATTGAATGATTAAATTAGTTGGGGGGCAAATCCAGTTATTCTCTCCACCCCAATCTTGCACCAGAGCATCTACTGCTTCGGAACCAGGGCAGGTAAACTTTGAATTAAATCTGGCGATACGACAGTTATAGTACGATTCAAACAGGTCCACAGTATGCGGTCCCCACATGGAGTCAATGAAGTTGAAAAGTGATTGATTAATCGCCCCGTCATCTTTATCTATGAATCTGGAAAGTTGATCGGCAATTTGATTATGCTCACGGGGAAGCCACTGAGCTTCAATTTCAAAATCATTCTGCAGGCAGAGATTGAAAATATCTACAACAATGCTTGCAAATGAGACTTCGGACTTCGGACTTCCTATTGAAAGAATCCTGCACGCATTCTCATTATCACAAAAAACTTTGACTCTCTTGTGTTGCAAATAGAGACGCCAAGACTGCAGTCTGTAATGAATAGCCTTCAATTCTCTGTATGTAGAGCTGCTTTGCGCCTCAAAATTCGAGGACCACATAGCCCAGACTTGAGCTGAATCAATTTGTGATGAAAACCCCCCAAGTCCGGTGTTACTGACATCAGTAAAAATAACAATCTTAGCAAAATTGTACTTTTGCTTGATGCTATTGCCGTTAAAGGCTGGCAAATTGCTCAACCGGAATCTTAGTTCTTCTGCTAAAAGAGGGGACAAAGTTACTGTGGTCTCCCACCCTTGCTGGTCTTGTATGACATAGTAAAGCTGTCTGGTAAAAAGGCGTGCTAATGGGCCCGACCGCCAGAGACATGGAAATAATATCTCCCGCGATTTTAGCTAGTTCCCAGTAAGATGGGCAACTATCCGAAACAATAGCGCTTAAAAGCCTGTTAGCTTTATCAATCTTCCTTTGAGGTACTTGAAATAGCATTTTGATAGTATTGAGAAAACCCAGCCACTCTCCGATTTGGTTGGGTTGCCAGTTATATTTCTCCTGATTTGTAGTTAAACCTGCGGAGGAAAGGTCATTCTGATGAATACAACTGGCTGCTGTTGCTGACAACTTATCTTCGTGCCCAGAAATACCGTCGTCGATGTAAATAAAGGCTAGATGACCCATACTGCGCCACCGTAACAATAATGGCTTCAACAACTTAGTAAAACAATAGCACGCAGTACTTAAACAGAAAGGCAGAACGGTGAAAACAAAGTACTTTGTAATACCGTCGAAATCCCAGCTAAAACCCAAGAAAGTCTGATGAGGTTCGTAAATATCCACATGAAAATATCCGGATTTCAAATCCCAAGTAAAAAACCAATAGTTCTGGTCGAAAACCTGGGCTAAGGAATGCAAATCTTCGTAACGAAACTTTGGAACAACCAGAAAGTTATTAACGTGCCTGAGGTCCAGGACGAGTCGAAGCTTCTTCCCTTGCGCAACAGTTAAAGGATTAACGCAGTGAGGAGGAAACTGGCACTCCTTTATACCGTTGTTCTTAAGCAACTCCATAATAGTATTGGAAACGAAACTCAGATGCTTGAACGCCGATTTATTGTTCTTGTGATGGCAAACGAAAGGAAAATTATTGAAAGACAAAGCGTAGCCACGTTCAATAACGGAAATTATGTAATCAGGAGCATGCAGCGCATATTTTCAAAAATCCATAGATTTTACTAAGTTTCCTTGTACCGATGAACTAGAAGACAAGCCAATTCGTGCAGAAAACGAAGAATATAATAGACTAGAAATATCCTCCTCAGACTTAGAATCGTGGCTGTGCTCCGCCGAGACCTTTGCTAGTCAGTTGGAATCGCAACTAGTTGAAAGAGTAGACTGCTGCAATCTTGGAGCCTGGGATCTAGGCGATCGACAATTCCTCTGCAAGTGCCCGTACTGCCAGCAGTAAACTGGGAAAAACAAACAAATAAGCATTTAGGTAAAGTTAAACTACCAAACTGTCGGATGAGTGGAGCCAAAGTGAAAGAAAATGTAAACGAAAGGCGTATGTAAGCGAACCTTAAAACAATAGAAATAAATAGTTTGGACACGATATTTTAAGATGAAATACACCGAGCTAATAGCTTAAAATCACGTGTAGAATACAAATATGTACTAAACAATTGTATCGTACATATTTTCCTGTTCTAAACTAAACCCCGCTATAGTATAGTATGCAATAAAGCAAGACAAGTATAATGGAGAACTTTGCAGTGTGCTCCGTATCTGACAAAACACATCCGAAGAGTAGAACAAAGATAGTTCTGCGTGTAAACAATCAGCGGGAAAGTAAGCTCACAGCAGAACATATCAACAATCGTGAAGAGCAAAGAATTGAAACAAATACACATATACACTTATCTGAAAACAGGGGCCAATCCTTTCATCCGGCCCATCTCTCCGATCTATCAAGCCTTTTCTCATCTTCGCTGTCTGAAGCAAAATCATCCGAAAGATATTTGTTAACAGTCATCCAACCGTGCGGACTTCTATCGGTGATTTTAATCGATTTCATCCTCTTCTAAATGATACTGCTACCTTCCTCCAGAAGAGATTTGGCTCTTTTAGGCGAGATGGATTCTACTGCGGCTTTTGCGTCTTGGATTGTGAAGAGGATCTTTTCATTGTGTTTGAACTGGTCCTCGTTCCTATTCTTCTTGAAAGAGTAAGATTCGTCCCTTCTTGCTTTCTTCACGGCCTTGTCGACTAGTGAGTCGCTATTGACGGAAATCTGCCTCTTAATGGATTGCACGCTATCGTCCAAAACTTTCGTTAGGTTCTCAGAAAGGGCTATAACCGATCTATGAACTGTTGCTTGGATAGCATCTTCTATGGGCTTTGATAAAACTGTAGGTGGCTCGTTGCTTGGTCCGTCCGACATAACTGTTAAACTACCAAACTGTCAGTTGAGTGGAGCCGAAGTAAAAGAAATGTAAACAAAAGGCGTATATAAGCGAACCGTAAAACAATAGAAATAAATAGTTTCGACACGATATTTTAAGAATGTAATACACCAAGCTAATAGCTTAAATCACGTGTAGAATACAAATATGTACTAAACAATTGTATCGTACATATTTTTCTATTTCCAAAATGAAATATGGTATGTATATAGATCTATTCTATTGATCCAAAATAAACATTTTGTTACAAGATTGTGGTGCTACAATGATTCACATGAGGGAAATTCTCTTGGTTGAATTTATTGAACACCAATCATTATGAAGTTTGTTGACATCGATTTCATTACTAATAATAATTATTATTGTTAAACATTAATTGAACAGAAAAAGGATTTATAACATTTATACAGTTACATGTGTCTAGAACTATTTTAAAGCATAATTATTGTCTCCAAAAGTTGTTGATTTATTACTAAACTTAAGATGCAAGTTTTTTATAAACCATAAGCAACTATATAGAAAAATAATAATTTGTTTTCACAAGACTTGTGCCATGTCACACATAAAGATGTTTTATTAAAGTGACTTTTTAAAGTTCTTGTAAATGGCAACCACAAAAGTCTTAAGGACTCAATCCAACTTGGATGGCTATGGTTGTTTGTTTTTTATAAGTGTTGCTTGCTACAAATTTCGAGCCAGAAGTCTTGCCGTGTTTTAAAATATTTTTTAAACCTGTTTAGTTAAACAGTGTTAAGACATGTTTAAACGCTGGTGTGAATGGGTTATTACTGTCCAAATATTAATATAAAACTTACCGATAGAACGGAAGTGCATCCGGCTTCTCCCAGCATCCCAAGCACTGATTCATCGTTGTTCAGGGCTTTCAGGTCTTCCTCTGTCTTGGAATTAATCAACTGTAAAAAACAAATTAATTTAACTTGGAGTATTATGCATGACTAGTGCAAGCTTGGAGGAGAGTTTCGTGTTGTAGTTTTGCACTTCAATATATTTTTGTAATTACATATATATGGTATTTTTGTATATTAGTTAATATGTAATATGCATATAGTATTTTTGTATATTAGTTAATATGTAATATGCAGTGAAAAAGGATTAAATTTTTTAAAAAATGTTTTGAACAAAACAGCTATCAAAAACTGCAGGAAGTAGTAAATGTAGGTCAGTATAAAATGCACAAACTGCGGACCACTGGTATAAAAATAACGCAGACAGGGTGTGCAAATTATACTCAGTCTTTGTTTTATATCTGGTCCTCAGGCTGCACTTTATACTGACTAAGGAAATAGTTTTTTTGTAAACTTGAACATAGATAAATTGACATGAAAAGCGACTATATGGAAAAAAAACTTTAAAGTGTTTGTTTTAAGTGAGCAATATAGATTTAAACCATAAATTCTCCCAAGTCCCATGTATTTACTAATTAAAAGTACGTTTTCTGCATACGTTATCTATTCATCATCCACATCATATTTTTCCTTGATCAGTATCATTACCATTTAAAAGTGCTAATTTGTAAAGTGATTTAAGGTATAATGTAACTTTACTTTTTTTACTATGCATCTCATTTTACACCTTTACCATCTTAATTAGGTCTGCATACTCACTGTTGCTTACATCAGAACTGTTGGCATAACCAATTGCCTTGCTGAATTCCTCTGTAATTAAGTACCAGTAACACACTGGGGCTAACATTGGAAAACCAACACCACACTGAACAATGGAATGAGCAATCATCTTTTCAACTGCTTTCATAACCCCAAAATAGACTATGCTGGCACTGTATGCTGGCAACAGTCTTCCCTCTGGACCCTCAAACAGCACCGGCAAAGTTTACCCATCTGAAGTGGAAACTTCAGCAAAGAATTTTGCAAAGAATTCTCGACTTGGGCCTCTAGAGTGTATGGCAAGTTGTCCAGAAAGTTTAACCAAGGGCCAAGAGGCATCAAAACCAGGGTTTTTTTATAAATGGGCAATGCTTCCATAAGGACTGAATCATCTTCCACTGTTACTTTAAGTGGTAAGCCTGACATCTTGAATTTCATTTCAGCAAGAATGGTAGATACGGTAGATTCTGTAAGCAAAGACAAATGTAAATACCTTTTAAGCTCTAACGTAAACAATTAAATAGATAAAAAGTAAATAAACAAACAAACATTTTAATGAGTATTCTTTATTATGTTTCAATAGCCATAGGCTGGACTAATTGGGGAGATGGCACAGATTTTGGCATGAAGCTAAGGCTGAACTACTAAGTCATTTTGTTTTCACTATTTCAATTTTTTTTTCAATGGAAAACGGAATTTCATTTCCATGATTTTCCCAGCACGGTAACAACACATTACCAGTAATGAACGCTACCAAAATATCCTAGTGCCTAGTGAAAAAGACATTTTAAAACTAATTAACGGACTTGACCTCAAATTTAAAATATTTCAATTATTGAAGCTGATTTGCAAAAGTTTTCACCGCACCACCTTCTTTCTTGTAAGCCCATTTCGCTTCAAGTAATAAAATACTGCGGACACAGTACGCATTGAGCCAGTTTTGTAATAAGTTTCAGCTAGCGTTTTCTCTGGGTGTTCAAGGACAACCTCCATAAGCACGTCCCATCCATTCCCCGTGAACTTGGGCGGACACAAGAAAACGAGTATGATAGCGTTTAATAGAGCTTATTAAAATTGTCAGCATTAATTCAATATCTTCATACTCATATCCACTGAATTCCCTCAAACGACTCGCCAGCGCAGGTCATCGCTGTAAGGCTGAGGAATGTTGAATCAGTAGGACCAAGCCTATAGTTGTATATTGCAAGAGTAAACATTCCGAGCCTATATTTGCATCTTGTATTGCAGGCAGGAACAAAACAATACATATCCAATTAATTTGGTACCATTTGAATGGGCATGCATGATTTTAAGTACGCTAGCTGTCAACCATGTCAATACCTTTCGCTTGGGTAGCAATTTAATAAATGTCAGACTTTGAGAAGTACAACTGAACTAAACTATAACGATGCATCTAGAGTACGTCCTAGAAATGATAGCAAAGACGTATTTAACTCGTTCTGCTTAAATTATTTACACTGATTTCCGACATGAATTTTGATATTGGGTTTGAAAATTGACGATATGGTAATTATCTAAACGACTTTCAGCCGTTTTTACCTCAAACAGTAGTTCACCATTTTGTTTTAAACAAGAAGTTCCTGTATAAATGGCCAAGGCCCTCCTCTTTTCATTCCTCAAAGCTTCCAATTTAAAATTGAAATTTTGTAACCACGACAAACTTGGCGTGTGTATGTGTCTTCTCGTTCTAAATACATGAATTCTAAAGAGTGAGGTTTCATATGGTAAGAAATAAATACATAGTGCAAAGATAGTGATTGGGTAACGACTGCTAGCGTTGTTTTGTAACTTTTGGCTATCTTGACAGCTCCAACTTCGATAATTTACATTCAGATATTTCATTTTGAATTTCGCGCTGTGAGCAACAAGTAAGAAATCGGTGAAGCGTAAAATCGGAAATGTTCATTATACAAAGGCTGCCTGCTAATTAAAGGTGCGAATGGCCTGACCAGTCCCTTTTATAGTGGAACTCCCTGTTTATATATTTCCTGCACTCAAATTCAGTCCCACAACCCCTTGCGGCCTGGGTATTACCTATTGACTATTGACTATGTCGAGAAATCAAACTTTTGTGAAGTAGGTGTATACGGCTACTAAAATAAGTAGTGCTATTCATTAACATTTACAGATACTCAAATAAATATGGCTACTCAAATAAGTAAAACAGATTCGACTATGAAAAATATGTACAGCAGGGATAAAAATATATGTCAGCTTTTCGCAAATAAATATAGGTATTGTGCCCGCTTTCTTGAAAGTCAGCGGAGTTTAAATGAGGTGCCATCCCTGGAAGGCGGGAAAATTGCTTGTAATCGAAAATTGCAGATGAAGGTGAAGGAACGATTAACTGGAGTACCGGTAGTCTAGATTCTCTTGCTCAACGAGTCATTCTTCATCCACGATTTCCCGAAGCTGTAAATTAATGTTTCAACGTCTGTAGCGAGCAGGAGGCAGTTTCAGTGACTTCTCCCGGCAGAAGTCAATCTAGAAGTGCTAGTCTGAGTAATCGGGTATCTGCTGCCACTGGTACTGCGAGTACAAGCACACTCACAAGACCAAATGTGAGCGGGCAACTAACTTCAGCGCCTCCTTCTCCATGTGTGAGGACACCGAGACAAACACTGCAGCAGTTGTTTCACAGAGGAAATGCTAGAAAACCACCTCGTTTCGAGAGAAGAGCAACATGGAGACCTTCTCCATCACCACGTGGCCAGGCCCACAGGAAAGCCAACCCACACAGCTCAAAGGGGACAAAAGGAAAACATCTAAAAGCGACTTCTTTCAAAAGAGAAGTTGTTTTATTAAAGAAGCCTGACACTGTCATGGTGAAGGGGTCAGCAAAGGCTGAACTTCAGCGATTGGGGAACACCATGAGTGCCTTCGAATTCCGGAAGTTTTGGTCTGCGATTGTTGTTACACAGAAATTAGTAGTAGCATTCGAGGCGACTGAGCCATCATTGGCAAATATCACCTGCGAACCAAAGTACGTATGAAGTGGAAAAAACTGATAATTATATATCCTATATAATAACACAATTTCAGTCTAACTGAACACGTTTACAGTATTAAAAAAATTAGACACTAATTTTACCGTATGCTTTTTTGGAATCCTCCCCCTCCCCCCGAAAATGTACTTGAAAACGCACAGTATGGATAATTTTGTGCTAATTCAATTATCTAGCATTGTTGTACCAGTGATCCAAAAACGAAATACAAGCAGAATCATACATTGTTATATGACATACCGCTTTCTCTGCACTCACTTCCTAAAGTAAACGCCCATTGATCATTATGTGATATTTACATGACAAAACAAAGCAGATGCCTGACTCATTGTATTTTAAAACGAAGAAATCCGGAAGGCCAAGTTCTATTGATACATGTTTGTATATCAGTTGTTTTTTCAATATATATTATTCTTATCATTATTTAAAAAAAAATGGAAACTCATCGACATTTCTGAAAGTGTAATCCTTCCCTCAGCCTACGTCTGAAACTGTGAATGACCCCTAAATTCAGTTATTCTGCACTGGCTCACCTAAACTAAAATTAAAGCAAAAACAGCTTAATTCTAAGCTCCACATTATTCTATTCAGAACATTTAGAAAGGGGCACTGGCTGTTTTAAAATGCACCTTGGTCCCCTCCACACTATGCCGGATAAATTTGAAAATGCAAATTTATTGTTACGGTTAGGCCCTCCGTCCACACTAATACGCTTGTATCTGCATAAAACGATCCGCGAAAAAGGAACTCTTTGAAAACGCTTTCCAGAGTGGAACAATTTGAAAACGAAACTTTTTTGTATTAGTGTGGACGGAGAACTTTTTGTGTCTGCAAATTTTCGAATACGCTGACGTCATTTTATCATATGATTTATCTTACCAAGTACTTCAACATGGCATAGAACACGATATTTTCTGTTGTTGATAATAATCATCTTCTTTAATCGCTAACTTCGAGTTAAATATTACTCTATTACGGCAGCGCACCAGTAGTTATATTCAGGTAGTAATGGCAAGTATAACGATACTATAAGAGCAACACAACGCTATCCCTTCGCAAATGTCAAGCAAACGGCTATTCGCTTTGTCCTGCTTGATTGACATACACTTTACCCTGATAACAGAAGTTTTTCCTGGCACGCGAAAAATGGAGAGAAAAGAAAAACCTCTGACGGAATCGTGTCAAAATCCTGTTGAGCATGCGCGATAAGTTGTCCAGGAGTTTGGACTAGTCACACTGGTCAAACTGGTTGTGTAACCGGTTTTAACCCCTTACGTCATTCTCGCGCATAAAATGTATACATATCTGCTGGCCAAAACGGTGCCCGCATTATCGAAATGGCGGGTGGAAGTAATCACTGGCATGATTGCAGTGCTTTTTCAAATACTTTAGACGATGTTATCTCGGAATTAGAATCAGATAATATCAAGAAATTGACAAAAGAGCAATCACTGTCCCTGCAGACATTTGCTGCTGGTAAAGACACGTTCGTCGCATTACCAACGGGGCACGGCAAATCATTAATTTACCAACTGCTGTTGCCTTTGGCTAAGAAACTGGCTGCCAAATGTGAAATCTCCAAGAATCGTTTTCCTTCTGATGGAATAGTTAACAATTCTCTGAAATCGAGGTGAATAGTGGCAGAATATTCGCCGACATGCGAAGCATGGACGTGAATATTCTAAAAGCCACTATTCACCGAGATTGAAGAGAATAATTGTATTAGCATATACAAACTCGGTGACAA
>JAOEJI010158901.1:0-12070 GCA_025448255.1 Umimayanthus chanpuru | reverse complement strand
CTCGCTTTTTTGCGCGCTCTTTCATCCGCCATCTTGGCTTTCTCGACGCTCGATTCTCGACGATCTCCTGGAGGAAAGAGGGGACTACTCCCAGTCTAGTTAGCAAGATCTCTGACTGCCAACCAGAAGTTCCCGGGTTCAATCCCCGGCCTGGTCGAGGGTTGAACTTTGGCCGACCTTCCTTTCGCCACACCATCCGTGGACAGGGACGTTAAGCCGTTGATCTAGTCTCTCGACGTTCTATCGGGGGACTTAAAAGAACCCACGCGCCACTTGTGCTTAAAAATTATTCTTTCTATTTTTCATGTAACTTACGCAACATCAAAACTGAAGAAACGAATAAATTATAGAAAAAAGAAATAATTAGAAAAACAGGAAGGTAATATTTAATCCAACAGTCATCTTCCTTGACATTCGCGTCCTAGTTGCTTTAGGCCCCTAATTAAGAAAAAAAACCACATGTTCTTGGTCTTCAGGAATGTCGTACACCCCTCCACTATGCGGCCATGCGAGGTAGGAGGCGAATTGTTGAATTACTGCTTCTCTTTGGTGCCGATGCTACTATGATGAACAAGGTAAGTTTGGATCAACACATCAAAACCTTTGAACTGTACTTATAAGTCAACTCGTAACTTTCTTATGCATTCGTTTCATTGTTCGTTTAATAGCATCTTTCACAGTTATAATTATACTAGATCTAAAGATAATATATATGTAAATGTGTTGCTCTTGGAAGATGGGATCACTGGACCAATCTTAACGTTGTTGCAGATGTTTTGCCGGAATGCCTTGGAGAAACACCCGCCGTGTAGTACTGAGCTACATTCAATCAAGCATGACGTGATCAAAGCCAAATTTTAAGACGGAACTGTAGTTTCTTATTGTTTTTCTTTTGTATGTAGATCATTCTAAATTTCATCCTTTTAATTTATTATAGAATGATAAGCACGTTGTATCAATCAACCATCATTCAGCTCTGTTTAGTTTTAGTTCTTCTAGCAGAACCAAAGGACCCTGTAATCGGGAACGCCTATTTAAAATGGTAAAACATCTACTGCTGTATGCACTGTTTAAATTAAATTAAAGTGAAATATCAACATATGTGTATTATTTGATATATACGTTAGTTTAGCATAGGTTACAGTAAGCTCTTTCTAATTTTCCTGAGTGTTTTTAGTTTGTTGAGAACCCTTCTGTAAACCACTTTAATAGTGATGTAGGTTTCGTCGTTAAAGATTTGTTACTTTTGTTGTTATTAAGTAACTTAAGCCGGGTTCACACTAGTGAGATAAGTACAAGCACAAGCACAAGCATAAACGCCAGGCATACGCACGCGCAGAATTAGTCATCCACGAACCAAGCCATTTCTACGCGTGCGTATGCCTCGCGTTTGTGCTTGTGCTTATCTCACTAGTTTGAATCAGGCTTAAGTGTTTTGCACATGGAAATTTGTGCTTTTAACCAAGATATCGAGATACAAGTAGTTATGGCTTTAAACAATTTGAGATCTATAAAAGAATTTCTTGCTTGTCGTCTTCAATTTCCACTTTTATTTGGAAGCTCGCAATACTCAGATTTTCTGTATTCATTTAACAATAGGACGGTGAAACAGCTGCTGAAAATGCATTTTGTTACAAGCACAATGACATAATGGACCTGCTTTTGTCTTCAAGAGATAAGGTGTGTAGCCATCTTGTGTAATTTTAAGTGTCCGTGTGTCTATGTATATGTATCAGGTTTTCAAGAAAAGGGTCTCCTCGTTTATAGATTTAACTCCTCGCGATGCAGGCTTGTAGTTTGCAATGTCACACATAATCATGAACAGATCCCTTCACGAAAGCTTGTTACATGTTGCATGGCCTTAACTAGCAGTTCAGTGGCTAGACTAACATGGTCACAGATCGGAATTTTCGCCATTTATTTAAGGTTACCGTATAGTTTGAGCGGTGTTTTCAGTTATCAGCCTCTAATTTTGTTAATACGCGTCGGATACCCGCAAAACTATATATAAATGGAAAGCTTATAAAATTCTCTAAATGATGGCGCAATCAGTTTTTCATAGTCGTATTTCATAAACGAATACAAGAGCTGTATTTCCGATCCAACGCTTTCGCTTCTGGAGGTCTCAAGTCCCGCAAAATCCAATTTCCGTCACCACTTGTCACCTTGCTATTTTCAGCTCAGTATGCAGCAAAAAAAGTGCTGGGAATTTTTTATTCGTCACGTGGTTGGTTTTTTAGAGTTCATCAACGAAAACTCCGAGTATTCGAAATGTAAAAGTCAAGAACGGACACCATAAAAAAAAAGTAAACGGACTTTCTAAAAACCCCAGCACGTTTTAAGTTATCAGTTATTATGCTATAGCCCTAGATACAAAATTGCGAGAGTCGGAACCTTCTATGTGGCAGTAATTCGTGGTGAAAGTTGTTTTGAGAAAAACACATTTGAAGATACGGAAAACCCCACCCACCCACCAAAACTCGACTTCCGGTGAAAGAATATCTCGGGAAATATTCGAGATATCGAAAAAAAATTTTTTTTTGTTTTGAAGCTCTTCTTACGGCCAATTTATTCCGTGGAAAAATCAGTTTTGATAATTTAACCTATTTCAAACTATACGGTAACCTTAACACATATTGTCACAACTAGCTGCTACTAGCCTTCCGTCAGAGCGTCTTTTCCCTGCGCGCGCTCCAAATCCAAGCCAACCCAATCCCATCCTATCCTGAGCTTTGCAGTACAAGCTCAAATAACTCAGCTAATTGCGCCTACCTACCTGTCAACCCTGCGCACAGTGACCTGGTGGCGTGCTACCAAACAGTCCGGCAACTGCAAGGGACATCAGAGCAACACATGAGAGCTGACAGACAGCAGTCAATTCCAATCGGCAGCCTGCAGTCTGACAGCTAAGGTGTAACAGGTTTTCAAGAAAATGGTCCCCTCGCTTATGGATTCAGCTTCTCGCGATTCAGGCTTGTAGTTTGCAATGTCACCTGATCATGAAGAGACCCCTTTTATGAAAACCTGTTACATATTTGTACGTATGTGCTTTGGTGTGCTCGTGGTTATTTGTATGTGATGGCGTGCGCCATTCAACAGTGTTATTGCCTTTTTTGTTGCATCAGTTGTTGCGGCGGCAATCACCAACACTTGTCGCTACAATCATCGATGTTGTCGTTGAAGATGTCGTTGTTGAAGTTGTGTTGCCTTTCATACACACAATTGTCTGTGTATACTCTTATCTTCCTCTCACTTTTTATCATTATTTCCATCATCACCGCCATAATTCCCGTCGTCGTTTTGATCACCTCCCACGTTAACACGGTTACTTTTTGTAGTTATTGCCATTACGGATTTTTTTATCGAACCTGATGTTATCGCCGACTTGTTTTCGTTGATACTATTGGAGATCTGCTTTTCAGTAATGTTATTGCTGCTATTTTCATTGATGTTGTTGTTGTTTTTGTTGTGCTAGTCACCACACTAAATGTTGTCTTTAAATTATTGTTGTCGTTGAAGCTGTTGGCCTTCAAACACACATTTGTTTCTGTGCACTGTTGACATTGTGTTGCATTTCATCATTCTCATTGTGAAAAACCTTTTCATCGTCATCGCTGTTGTCACAACCACCATCGTTGACATTAAAGATGTTGCCTTTCAAACACATGTGTTCGGATCGTTTTTGCCGCTATCACTGTCATCACTTTCATGGTTAAAAATTGTCATAGTCACCTCCATATTCATTCTAAAACTTCATAACCTTTGTTGTTGTTGCCATAAATTATTTCTTGTTAAAGCTATTGTTATCGTCGCTGACTTATTGAAAAATTTTTGATGTCCTAATCTGGCCACTATTTTTGCCAAGATGTTGCTGTTGTTGTGGTGGTGGTGACCATCAGCATTGTCGCTGTCATCAACGTTGTCTTCGCTGATATTGTTGTATTCGTTTTTAGTGTTCTGTTCAATGCTTTTTGTGGCTGTTGCAATTGCTGGCACCATCGATTTCTTTATTCGTTCTGTCCTTCATAAAGTTGTTTTTCTTTTCTACACCACTGTTATATTCTCAATCGGTTCTACCTTTTTCTTACACGACTCTCAGAAAACTCGAAAAGCCATGGAACAGCAAATCAGGAAAAAGAAAATACAAGATATGGCCACGTCATTACCCAATTTAACCAAGGTAAGTAGTAGTAGTCGATGAGATCGTGATACAACATGCACATTGTAGCTACGAAACCAATTTTTTTTTACTTTCCTGCGTCACACTTATAAAATGATTATAAGTATAAGTATTAGCATAAGAGAAAGACATTTGAGGTTATTCCAATGTTTTGCAGTGCGCAACTCGACTGTGCATGTTAGGAAATTCAGAATATGTTGGATGTGTTACAATTTACTACTAAAACCTAGTCGTTCAAACCGATAAATGGCAAATGAAGTTGCAAAAAATCTTATTCTTTATTCTGCCAATTTTTTGCAAAGTATTTCCCAAACGAACATGAGGATCCTCTATTTGTTTTGCCTGTCATTTGAATTCTAATGTTTGAATTATTTAGACTTTGAAGTTTTTGGAAATAAATGAAAAAATGGAAGAACAGATTAAAATCACACAAATAATACCTTCAGGATCGACAATCTTAGCCTTGTTTTTGATGCTGCTTGCTTAGGTTCTTCTGATTTACCTTGAAATTAATGAATAGGACATCGTTACTGTTTTAAGTACTAACTTTCCCATTTATTTTTTCAAAACTCCGTGCGTCTTGTTTTCTGTTAAATAAACATAGAGATTAGAGGTACTATATTAATTTAAGAAACTTCTTCCAAGCTGGTAAATTTACTAAAACGGGAGGTATTTGTTTCACTGGTCGTAGCTCCTTAGAGGATATAGGCACCCTCTATCTTAATTCGTTATTATGGTCAACAAATGGGCAAAGTCTTTAAAAAAATCGGTGTTCGCTTCCATTTCGAAAGAATGACCTTAAATAAGAAAGGAAAAGACAAAGGAATAGTGTTGTGAGCTTGTTTCATCTCGTCGCACGCCTGGTATTCCGTTGTCTTTCCTGCGTATCTTATTAAATTTCTTATGCTTATGATTTTTTTTTCCAATCTCTTAAGTGTAAACCAGGGTTTAGAGAATCGGTCAAACGTTTTTAAGCTAACAGTTTAGTTTTCAGAAGGAGGAAAATATTTTGAATTCATAAGCGTGGAAAGAACACTCTCTAGCCCGCGTGTGGCCGAAAGAGTCTGTTACTACACTGAAAGATATTTCTCTTTTCACTTCAGTCAGCATCCTTCAAAGATGTATCAAGGAGTAAAAGTCGCCCCGAACTAAGAAAGCGAAAACCGCCGTGTGCTATCCAGTGATCGGAACTTGTATATACAGACGTCTTATGTCTTTCTCTGTACCACCATGATACAAGGAGCGAATGTGTGTGACTGTAGTTATTGGAAAATATGTTTTTAATACTGAGCGACGACAACTAGAAAGCTATTTTGAATATTCTCTGTTTCGACAGCCCTGTAGAAATGTTTTAGGGAAAAGGAAAAAATGAAAAGATGAGTGTGGTGTGGTGTGGTGTGCGTGCGTGCGTGTGTATGGGGGGAGGGGTTGATAAAGGGGGAAGGTGAAAACAGTAGGAGAATCACTGTGCATACCTTTTGTCATATATCACTGTAATATATTACAAAAGGTGTTTCTCGTGATCTCTGTTATTACTGTATTTCAGATGAGAACTTATATGTTACCCATCACATACAGATCTGGTGGTTTCACCACTTGTATTTTAAGTGTGCATTTTGGACAACTGAATTTTATATGACACAGAAAACTCGCCAGCTATCTTGATCTTCATTTCTATGAATGTAAATGTCTTACTTTTTTAAGAGGATTTGTTTCAAATAAGCTTTTATTGATGCATTTTGTTTGTACATTCAATGGTAATTATTCGCAAAATATATTGTCAAAAAGTCGTGGAGTTTTGAAAATAAATTACTTCTCAAAAACACTAGCAAGATATTGCCAGCGACAAATCTTCTGCCAGCGAAGAGCACATTTTAGCGATATGACTGACTGGCAATTTTGCAAGTAGCTAGCGGCTATTTCGAACCCTCAGTTTACTTTAATTAGCGAACTAAAAACAAAACAACAGCAACAAAAAAATAAACAACAACCAAAAAGTAGTTCAATCCACGATCACAAAAATATTACACATAACACACACTGCCATTTATTAAATGCTTTAAGAAGTACAAAGGTTTAAGAAAATAAATGAAAAAAATAAAAATAGTTTTAAGAAATAAAAAATAATTTGAAATAATTTAAAAATAACAAAAAAGGTTTAATAATAAAAATAAACGTTTTAAGAAATAAAAAGTTTTTAAATACTTTTTTAAATTGATAGAGTTCATTTCTCGCGGTAGAAGTTAATTCAGTCGGTGGAGCGGTATAGATATATACTTCCAGAGCTACTGAGTTGCTGATCTTGTAAACAAAAAACAGATCGATGGTATTGCGGAGGTCTTCAAACACAGGAAACCCATTCACATATACCTAACTCTTCCTCTTCTACCAAGTTTATCAACAAGACAACATCTATCTTGTATGTATCAGTATAAAGTAACTTCGTTCGGTTTGAGAAACAGGGAATTGATGAACTCGAGCTCATCCAAAATGAAGTGCAAAATTCTTTTAACTTGTTAGTATGAATGTAGGGAATTTAGCAACTCGTAAATGACATTTTGGGAGTGAAAGGTTAAGTTAAATCCACAACCAAACCTGAACAAATTGATATTTTCAGGTTTTTGCAATTTTTTTATTATTTTTTTACGCATGCGTTATATCCACCAATATGAAATCGTTTGTATACTCTTTGTTTCCCTTTTCTCTGATCAATAATTTTACTGATAGTGGCTGTTGTAATTGTCAATTATTATTTCATAATATTTTATTGTGAAAACAAAAAGTCAGCTAAAGCTGCAGAAACGCTCATTATAAAACACTGTGTACTCAAATGTGTTATAGTCATACGTTTTACGAGAGTTGAAATGATATAAAAGTCTGAATCAGAGGGTGAAAACAAATAGACCGTTTATTTATACATTTCGTGAAATCACACTAGAAGTGTTGGGTGCTACTAGGTCCTTAAAGGTGCCTTGCCCTAAGTTTTCAACCAGCTGGTGAAAACCCAAAATATTATCGTTTGTTCTACATATCTCGATGAGTTATACGACATCTTGACGTCACAAGAGAAGTGTTTCGTGATACTTGCCTTGACCTAACTTGTGAACCAGGTGGTACAACCCATAACATTAGCATTATCATTCGTTTTAAACATCTTGATAAGTTAAACGACATCTTGACATGATAAGTGTTTCGTGATACCTGCCTGGACCTAACTTTTGGGCCAGTTGGTGAAACCCATGACACTAGTATTACTATTCGTTTTATGAGCAATAAGTTTGATGTTACAGTCGAATCTGTGTAAAGCGGCCAGCCTACCCTCTCCTAAATGGTTTACTATTGTAAACTGCACCTGCATGAAGCGAACGCGTCCCCAAGTGGTGTATTTTCTATTGTGTTCTTATCTGTGTTTAACGGGCATCTCAGATACCTTTGTCTCACTATTTTTCCAAGGGATACAAATTTGAAGGTAGTCAATTAGAGACGCAAAGAGTCTTTATATTTAATATACACCACTTGAAATATCCTTCATCGAGCTTACGGGTGATTAAAGTTCGTGAACATTGGTGACAAGATTTGACCACACCCAAGGCCCCTTAATGGCGCCCTTTATTTAGTGGCTACCTATATCCGATTCTCCAAAATTGGGCGAGTAAGGGGTGGTTCTCCCCATATTTTAATTGTGATAAGGGGGATTCAGTGAAGAGTAGACTTAAAAGGGAAAACAGCTTGTTTCAAAGTAAGCAAGTGTCACTCCTTGGATAGCATACAGGCTAGCCTTTGTCCATTAAATGTTGGCGCCCAAACTCCAAAAATTAAAACTCATCTAAAATCAAAAAAAAAAAAACCAACTAAGAACTCCTTCAAAATCAACATTAATTCCTTCCAATTTATCTCGACAAATTCTCAGAATATTTGTAGTTTTTTATCAACTGCAGTGCTCTATCGCTATGGCTTATTTTCCTTTCGTAAACGGTCGTTGCCATTTCCAACAACAGTCGATGCCATTTGTAATATATATACAGTAAAAAGATTGTGAACGGCACTGAATATAGTTGTTGGCGTAGTAGTAGTGTATGGGACCAGAATGCTAGCGGTCACGGGTTCAATACACAGATTTTTAAATGTATTTTTACTAAGCTTTTTTTTTTCTATTTAGTTTCTTCTTTTAGAGTTAATTTTGGTTTGGATTAGGGTTAGGGTTGGGGTCAGGGTTAGAGTATTAGCCGTATTTCCGCAATCACGACCTTGTCTTCTTCATGAAAACGACAATAAAGTGTTGTTCGAAAAGGCAACGACTGTTCCAAATGGCAACGACCGTTTATGAAAGGGAAAACTGCCTCGCTACGAGTCTAAATTCTGATTCTTTAGTTGTAACCGAGACATGGCGTTATGCGGAAACTTGGATAAGAGGGAAGGCCCTCTTTATACAGCTTTGGTTCTTCTTCTTTCTTAGAAGTTCTTACTTTTGCGAACCAGGCGATGCAAACCCATAGCATAACCATTCATTTCGTATGAAATGAAGAATACGGAAGTTGTTTGTGTTACTTAGAATGCCCTTACTTTTGAACCAGGCGGTGCAAACCCATATCAAAACCATTCATTTCCTATTAAATGAAGAGTAGAGTGTTTGGTGTTACTTATTTCTTGGATTGCCCTGTTGGTTTATTGGTGAGTTTCAAAGTATGTGACTCAGCTGACGGTTTAAGTTTTCAAAATTACGCTTTTGAAACGTGTATTTTCTAGCGTTCTGAGGCTCAAAATCTGCTGATCCACCCCTAAGTATTGCTGAAAAGGCATGACCTACCACTTTGGCAGAGCTAAAAATCGTAACCCACCCCATTTTTGCTCCGACGCCGCCCTCCCCTCCCCCCCCCCCCCCCGAAACTTATTGACCAGTTCCTTACATCGCTTGAAGAGTAAAGCCTGGTCACGAGTGACGCAAGAACAAACGCAGAAACAAGCGTAAGCGGAAGTTCTTTGCGTGCGTAAAAACGAGCTGCGGAAAAAAAGGACAAGAACCTTCACCGTCTTGTCTGCTCTTGCAGGACTGAATGAGTGCTTCATCGATTGTTCTTGCGTCAAAACTGTTTTCACGCTCTTGCTCCCGCGCTTGCTTTATCAGACAGAGGTGTCGTATTACGTGTTTCCTAGAACAGAACAATACAACTTTTGAACACGTCTTGCGCAGAAATAGGAAAAGTTGAAGCATTTTTGCTCTGCAGCCGGCGTTTACACTCAAATTCACTGTGTCAAATATTGTTACTCAAACTTTAATTAAAAGTAGACAACCGCAGTGTTGTCCAGTTACGAACGATTCATTTAGTTTGCCGGCTAAATATATTAAAATTTATACACCAAATCTTCAGTTTAAATACATGTATAGAAGTAACTTTTGATTCATGTTTGCACACGTTTGGCGTCAGAGCCCCCTTCCCATCTATCTTGTTTCGTTGGTGTGCACAGTTAACTGACAACTTTAATGCGAAGTATGGTTGGAGAAGGAACCTGGACTCCATACGATATATGAAACAGTGTATGCTTTCTTTAGTAATGATTCAACTATTCATATAAAAATACCTGGTTATAGTAGTGGTTTTATTTTAACTAGAAAACATGCCACTGACGTCCATTATTTGTTTCTCTTCTTACTTTGTCTTTTCACAGCCAGATGTTTCCAGCAGGTTGTCTGACAACCTACATTTTACCTGGTTTTAATGTGGTAACTCAATAATTTGAGTCAGAAAGCCTGGCCGCGAGAACAACCGCCGCCTAGGTGCATTAATGTCTAGGCGGGAGGCTGGCACAGACCATTCGTTTTCTTTCCCGCAGCTAAAACAGCAAAAATATCGAGTTTGAAGCAGCTTGACGTCTATACAATGAATCTATACTATGCATTTAACATCCTTACTGAACTCCGAAATTCAATTACACCGTGGGTGCCGCAGACAGTCGATTTATTTACACAGGCGAAGTATGAGTTTTAATGCAATATTAAGGCGACTGCGTGCTGGGCAGATCACAGTAAACACAACCACAAAAGTTAATTAACACTATTTTAATATCGCAATAAAGAACAAAGCGGATAGTTTTGTTGCCATTTGTTTTGGTGTAAAATTAATTAAACTTTGCAATTTCCAAACACCCGCTCATAAGATCTGAACACGACAAGTTTACAAGTTTAGCTCAAACTTTTATTTACAAATATTTTACCTCCCAGTCTAAGAGTTCTAAATTTATTACAATGGAGGCGAATTATATTAATATGTTTTCTAGGTTTCAAACGTTTAGCCGAGTTTGGCAATGATTTCGTGAGTGAAGTATAGCTGACCTCCTACGAACGCTGTTGTGCGCGTAACAGGCATAAAATCGTGTTTAGAAATGCACTGTGGTGTTCTGAGTACGATTCGGTTGAAACTGCTTATTTTTCACTGCACAGGGAATGGGAACTATCGTTCGATTTTTCAGTTTGGGAGCTCTTTCACATTTCTTGAACAAAACCTTTATAAATGAAAGCTTTAGAAGATAAAACTCTGCTAACTCCTAACTTTGTGTAATTGATTAAAAATGCAAATATTTTCATCAAAAGATGCAATAAATTTTCTTGACAGGTTCTGGAATTAACGACTATTACTTTCTTCGACGAATAACAATTTTAAAAACCACAACATACACAAGAACAGAAAGGGCTCAGTATTAAATTTCTGATGTAGATTTAATTTGTGAATATCTTTGTTGTAACGTTGTTACCTTTCTCTTCTAACAACAATTTATTTAATGGGGCTTACAGGCGAGACATTAACGAAGTTTGAATTATAGTGCGTATCGCCTAATTAGCCACATTGAACGGATTTTATCCCAAAGTGTTCTAATATGAGGATGTTTTACTTGACATGCATACTGAACGGATCTTGCTAAACAACCATTAATGTTTTGTCTCATTGACATTGTTCCTTGAAAATGTATCTCCAGCAAAAATCGTGTTAAGTTCTACTCCAGGTGATGAATCTCTTGTCTCCAACTCAATTCATTTGATTCCATTTCACTGTTTTTAATTTCAAAAGGGAACTGTTCCCTTTGCCAGTTTACATCCCTTTGGATCCGAAGTAGACTTTTCTGCCAGTTAGCTCTCCACTTTGAACAATCTTTCCTTCGATGGGTGCGGAGAGCTGTCAAGAATTGATTTGACAACTGTCACATTGTTTTCAATTTCTTTCTTTCTCCTCCATTCTTCTTATCAACATACCTACAAGGCATAAATGGATAGAAAATATGATACATTTTAATAATAAAAGTACCATTCCATACCAAAAATGGTAACCAGGAAAGGGGATGGACAGTTTCATAGGATCGGTGTATCAACCTTGGTCTTGCAAAAGACAACTTAACCAAAACCATCTGTGACTAAGTTTCTTGAACCTGCTGTCAAAAACCCTAAATTCACTATTTCGTCTTGCTTATCTCGAAGAGTAGAAGTGTTTATCGCAAACAGTTTGTTACATTCAGCCAAACGTTTTAATAATAACGTTCGTTAATTCTTCAAATTTTTGATACTTGGAGTGTAAGTAATGCTGGGAAGCGGTTTGGATGAAAATGTACCTCGAGCAAAAACTGACTGGGTGTCAAATGAACGTTTACCACGTGGTAAAATCATGATTCTTGCTTGATCGAACAAATGATTATCTGACTTTGGTCTATTATCATAGTATAGGTGCTGTACAGTACAATATATTACTAGAAGTTACCAAATTACTTTGATTTGATGATGTGGGAATGGTTACTTACTCTCTAGTGCTAAACGGTCAACGTGCATCTTGCATCTCTCTCTCTCTCTCTCTCTCTCTCTCTCTCTCTCTCTCTCTCTCTCTCTCTCTCTCTCTCTCTCTCACA
>JAOEJI010157790.1:0-12070 GCA_025448255.1 Umimayanthus chanpuru | reverse complement strand
CCCCCCCCCCCCCCTCCACTAAAACTTTGAACCAGAAGTTAACAAACGAGTATTTTTTTTTCTTGTCAGAGTCTGGGTTTCTTTCTTGTCTGCTCATTCTGAACGGTTATTTTCTATATAATTTATAAGTCCCCCTTCCCGAACATGTAGGCCCTTCCATTTACTATAAACTCGTCCAAAACCCATTATACATGAACTTGTAATCAAGTTGTATCGCAGGCCAAGGATTTTTGCGATAGTTAACCACATTTATACAAATACTTCTCAAAAAAGGTTGTCCACGCATATTTTCAGTACGTTTCTCGACCAACCGATAGGCAAAATAGTTTGTTTGGTATGAAATTGTTTGCGTTGTTTGTTAAAGCTCAGTTTCACGCGAAACTGAAAGCGTACTGTGTCACCGAGGACGTTATATATATTATATGTCTTGGAGGCTACTTACCCGAGGCTACTTAAGTCCGGTAGGATGCAACTGACGAGTAGAGATAGGGGATTCTTCTCAGAATTGGGAGCAGCCACGAAAGGAGTCCCTCGGGGGAGTGTCCTTGGCTCGATATTTATAATTTGTCTTTTTCTAATATTGATGACTTGTTCTTCCACATAAAACTGGTAAATTCGAACTTCACTGCTAGCGCTCATGCAGATGTGAGCAGTTATTCGATTTGGGTACGGACCGAACTATGCACTCGACAGACGTATGTATAGTGCTGTAAAAAAGTGAATATAACAAACCGTTACCACTGGAATAGCCTTTAGATTTGACTAGAGTACGACTTCGACTACGAGTACGACTTATTAGAGACCTTAAGACTTGATAACGAGTACGACTTTGACTACGACTACGATTTCTTGGTACCACTAAATTCTTAACAAAACTTCGCAAATCGATGTCGGTCAAATCTCGTGGCCTAACTTATTCCTCTTCCGTGTGTGTGTGTGTGTGTGTGTGTGTGTGTGTGTGTTTGTGTGTCTGTGTGTCTGTGTGTATGTGTGCGTATCTGTATGTGTGTGTACCTGCCTGCCTTACTGACCCTATTATCACACCATTTAACTACATAACTCAAAACTAAGGTCGTCCAACTCAGACAAGCCCTTATGGGTTTTTTGGACGTCCTGTACCCTAATTTATTTCCAAATATGTTTTTACTTATTGTATCATAATATTAGGGGTCAAATAAAGAGTAGTTGTTGTGGCCGTCCTTCTGAAGCTAAGAAGTCGTACTCGTAATCAGATTTAAGGTATCTAATAGCATGATCACAAACGCCAGCAAATTGTGGTTCCAAGTTAAAGACAAGATCGAACTGTTAGGTATGGACATGAATAATCAACTCAGCTTAATAGCTTTAAACAGTAAATTACAACAATGCGCGAAAAAGTAAATGATCAGTTAAATGTTACACGATTCCACTAGCAGTAGTCAACGGATTCTTTTCTATTCTGTCAGACGTATGGATATTTCTTCTCTTCCTATACATTATACAACTTCTTATGGTCTTCAGTCTTTCACTTATCCAGCAGCAATAAAATCCTGGAACTCTGCCCTATTCTAATAGAACTGAAATGAATTTCAGTGAATCCAAAAATACAATCTGTAATCACGATTCACAACAACAATAGTCAACTATCATAATACTGCTTATTATAAATTATGAATTGCATTTATTTATTCAGTTAGTTAATTACTAGTATGATACTAATATTTTTGTTGTGATTTTTCCTCGAAAATGTTTACTCGGTTGAGCTACACTGTTGGGTTCGAGAAAAACTTAAGAATAAAAGAAAATGCTTAAGTAAATTCTGCTCGTAAATGACCTGTTCTTCCTGTTGGTGTCACAGCACAGATCTGGCGCTGCTCGTAAAAACTGAGTAACCAGTTCACTCTGAAATCTTAACCCTGCTAGCTGTCATTTACCGGAGAATTTCGGTTTTGGCTTTTCGCTGTGTGTGATTTTGACTGGCCTTGACTTGCAAAGGCAAGAAAACACAGTTTTCAGATTTCTGATGTAATTGTAATGGTTGGATGGATACACAAGAACAAACAAAAACACAATACAAAAGGTTCTGAGCTTAAGAATGGAGGTTCAATTCAATAGTTTTCATTGTTAACTGCATTTTTATAATTGTTTATGCTAAATTCTGTACGTAAATTGCTCATTCTGCCAGCAGTCCGCGCTGGCTGAATAGACTTTACAGACTTTAGTATCGTTCTATCGGGGGACTTAAAAGAACCCACACACTTGTCGATAAGAGTAGGCTAATGCCGGTATTTAAGTTTTTAACTTTACTTAAGTTTTTAAGTATTTAAGTTTCACAACCAGACAACACAAAAGTATTCTTCAGGAAATGATGTGCGATATGATTTCGTTAGTGCGCACTTTGTCACCTTTTATTTTCACAGTTGCTACAAGACCTAGCGAGTTTAGTTTAGGTGAAAGCGCGACAGCTTTTATTGATACGGAAGACATAAACAGCCTAACTTTTCAGTTCTTAACTAACATTTGAACAGCCCATGAACTACACTAGCAATCTTTCTGACGAATACTTAGTATGAACATGAAGACGTGCTGTTCTTTTTTATGCTTCCGTCGGTGTAGAAATGGTGAATATCAAGTAAACGAAATGTTTTGCGCCTTATCTGCTGCTTGCTCACTTCACGTAAGACTACCTAACAAAATGTGCACAGCGAACGTATTCAGTTATCAGTTATGTGTAATTCATTTTACACTCCCTCCTGCTTCAACATTAAGAGCAAGATATTGAGAGCTGTTTTCCATTTTTGAGGTGTTCTTGAGTTTTAAAACTTCAGATATTTCTATCCTCTTTTAAGAGTTTTGATATTTTACAAATTAATAGACAACGCAAAACTGTTCTTCAAAAGATGAAAATCGAAATAGATACATTGGTTATATAGGTTATCGTTTTTAGCTAATGCCATTTTTCGATTGCTCAAGTTCAGACAATGCGCAAACAAGACCATAAATGATCTTAAGATCAAATATCTACTCATAACCTAACTTTCTATTATAACTTCAGTATTAAATAACTTGTTATTAATGTTAAACCAGTGATGAACTACACTAGTAGCCTACGTAGCAGCTGCTTTTCTGGGGGAAGAGCGAGTAGAGATCGAGCAGCGATCGAAGTAACCGCCATATTGGACGCGCGAGCGAAAGGAAAACTGGGGAGAGAAAAAAATGAAGGCATTTTTTTCTCTCTCCAGATCTTGCTCTTTCCCCCCCCAAAAAACAGCCACTACGCAGGCTACTACACTAGCAATCTATCTGACACATACTTAGTATGAACCTGAAGAGTCTCTGTTTCTTTTCCGTGATTGTCAATGTAACAAAACTTCAGGTTATTTTTACAAAACGTTTTATAGCATATGAACTGTTACTCATAACTCAAGCAAGACCTCATATAATGTTGAAAAGGGACGCATTCATCAATGATGAGCAACTCGTTTTACATTCTGCTTTGCTGCAGCTTTAAATTTCAGATCTTGAAAGCCGTTTTCTAACTTGAGCTCGAGTTATGTTATTAATGACGAAAACAATCACAAATGAATTATTTTGCGCGCGCGGGCAGTTGTTTTCTGCAGTGTATTGAAAAGTTTCCAATATTTGTATATTTTTTAAACAGCTTCACAATTGCAAATTAACGAAAAAAAAGTATCTCCAAGGAACAATATCTGCTGCATGGGATGTTAAGTTATACTCATAATTCACGCAGGACCTACCTGATATAATGTCGAAAACTAACGTATTAATCAGACGGTGTTTTTCTTTTCATATTTCTCAGTGTAATAATATTGTGTATCAGGTAAACCAAACGTTTTATCAACTGCATGAGATATCAAGTATTACTCGCACTTAACACAAGACTTACCTAATATACTCTACTTTCAGTAGTATTTAGTTTGGCTATATAGTCTAACTAAAAAGATTAGCTAGATAGTCTAGCTAGATAGCCTACAGACCACTTAGATAATTATAGTTTGGTGACTGAAACAGACAACACAAAAGTATTCTCTAAAAAACGATGAGCGAATTGCAATGGTTATTCACGTTGTTAGTAAAAGTACGACCATAACCTATTAGTATAGTTATATAGTAGACTTGAATTTCGAATTTCTACTTTTAGCCTAACTTCTATAAACTTACTAATTAGTATTTGAAACCTGCGATAAACTAAACTAGCAGACTGCTTAACAAATGGTTTGTATGGACAAAAAAAACCCCGCTGTTTGTTTCAGTGTTTCCGTTACAAAATTTTGTAGGTCAGTTATGCGAATCGTTTTGCGTCTTATCTGCTTTATGGCATATTTTAAAAGTATTGCTTATACTTCACGCAAAACTCGTAAAATAATGTAGAAAACGAAGGTATTCATCAGTGACACGCAGTTCGTTTCACCGAGTGTCGTTTGCTTCAGGGTTAAGTTTTAGATACTGAAAACTATTTTCCTATTTAATTTTGTTCCAGTCACTTTATGTGCGCATGCTTTATGCTCATACAAAAGATTCGTTAGATAACCCGCTAGTCTTGTTTGTCGCTGGTTTCAAATTTTGGTTAATTGCAACATATTTCAGATGGGCTAACTGTGATCATGCCCAGCCAGGATCCTTTGAGAGATTTTTCGTTCCTTGGACGGGCGGGCGGGCGTTGACAAATATCCTCGATCTCATGTTTACCGCTTGGCGTCTGAGAACAAACTAGCCTCGATTTCATGTTTACCGCTTGAAATCTGGGAACGACTGGCAGACCGGCTGAAACTGAAGCCGATTTGGTGGCAGTGGGTTGCTGAAAACTCCGGTCTTGATACTGAGTAATCTTTTTTTAAGCTTTAATACAAATATCAGTTGAGAAAAGATAAAAAGTGGTATTAGCATTTTTAAAATTCGAAGCGTGTTGTCGTTGTAAAGTGAAAGCATCGGCAACTGAAAACCCCGGTCAGGTTTGAGTTCAGTTGAAGTTGATAATCCATATTTTTAGATACGATTTTTTTAAAATTTTAAAACAGATTTAAAATGCGGCTATGAATATCGTTTGGGTACTACTTCAGATTACGAGAGATCTAAATTTGATTTCTGTTTTTCGAGCCACTGATAATCACTAATTTATTTTCAGAAGTCAGAAGGCAAAACGATCTTCTTTGCTTTAAATATAGCTAGCCCGTTCCCAATGCTCTTCAGATGTCTTTATTTCACGTTATTTAAAAATTGAATCGTTGGTTGGATAAAAGAAAAATTATATAGTGAGTAAAAAGGAAAAATAAGTGGTCTAAACTGGTTTCGATCCCGCACTGCACGCGGCTTTCAACTGTAATTGGCTTGGAAACCTAATATCTTGCCACGGCGCCACGAGCTCCACGAAATACTATGTAAAATTTAATATATAAAAAAATTACTTGCTTGTAGTCAATATACATTCGGAGATTTAGGAGTAAAGGTTGAAGAGGCTGTACTAACATAAACTATTAAATGGCTCGATCACCCGGCAACAATTTATTGCCTTGTAACCGGACATATAAACATATTCTCGCAACACTTCATTACCATTGGTAACTTCTAGTAAAATAGAAGTTAGGCTGAGAGCAGCGGGGATTTGATGTTCATGTCTAGTATGTAAATGCTCGATTATCGCGGGGCTTCCGACTCTATTGAACTTGCCAAGTTTTGAAGCAGTTAGAAAATTGTATTTATAAGTGATCATAACATGACTATTATATTCAACTTTTCATTTGGAGAATACTTTTGCCGTTTCTGATTGTCAAATACAGGAACGTTAGACTTTACAACGTTTTGTACATTTTCTAAATGCAGCAGAAATAACTATCAGCGCGCACAAAAATAATATAGTTTGGATAGTTTTCGTCATTGGATTAAAACTCTAGAACAACTAGAAAAGGGGAACACCTTTAACATTTAAGACTCAACGCTGAAGCAAATTGCAATTTAAATTGAATCGGTGATCACCGATTAACACTTCTGTGTTATCATATTAAGCAGTTAAGTCTTGCGTAAAGTCTGTGTTGTTCAAATGGAAAGAGAAATCGGTTTGCCAAAGTGGTAAACTGTGCTGTCCTCTCACATTGCTAGATCATTAAGACACACCAAATTTCGCCGCAGTTTACTGTCATTTCGGATCAACAAGATATGGTCATCAAGTTAACTTCATTAGCTTTGTTTCTACTTCGCTCGGGTTGTGGAGGTTTATTAGCCCTCCAACAAAATAGTATGTTCTTTAAAGGGCCTCTTTTATGGCTCTGCGCATGCTCAAAGCTAATTAGGGTTTAATAAAAAGAAGAGGGGAGCGATTAAGTTGGATTGTAGTTGTTTGTCCTTGTATCCACCATCTTGACTTTTTTCCGGGCTAGATATAAAAAGTAACAAAGTGGATTAAAATGCATCGAGCCTTGGCAGCAGTAATTGACCAAAGAGGCTTTTGGGGGATTTTAACGTATTAAAATACGTTTTCTTTTATTGTTTACTTGGATAAATAACATAGAATTTAACGGCTAGAAAAGAGAAAGTCAACCGATTCAGCCGTGAAAGAGCCCCGCTAATTGCTTTAAACTGATATATTTCTATTCAAACGGTTTCCTAGTTGCCAGCGAAGCGTTGATGCCAGCGCGCACGGACGAGTAGGCGAGTTGGTGACCGCACTTACACAACAAGTCGAGCACACACCGAGCTGATCTTTACGGGTCACTTAATCACACGCTTAAATTCACGCCTGTGTAAAAAATCATAACCCAAGGAAATGTTTCGCTTCATAGAAATGGCTCCAAGCTCGAGTTTTCAGTGAACTTTCCCGCACTGGTTCACTTACGGTGAATGGAGTTTATCAGCTTGTGTACTAGTGTTAACATCATGCGCATAACTGGCTGTCTAGATTGCCGCAATCAATATCTTTCTTATATCTTCATCCTTCAACTGATAAATTTTAGATGACATTAATTCGACAAAAATTTAGAATCGTATCATCTCAACCCATGCATTGAAAAAAAGATCCAAACTTTGTTTCTTAGTTTGGCTACAGTTCTTGCTGCTCTCACATCTGGTCCACTTTCAATTAATTAGTAACAAACCCCGGATTTCTCAGGTTTTGAAAAAGTGAATATATAAGAAATAAGGAAAAATTTGAAAGTCAGGACATTGAAAAACTATTGTTTCCATAGTAACATAACCATATATGGGTACGGAATGCTTGCGCGAAAGCGAGACACACCCAGTTGGGTAAGAATATTTGATCTTTTGATCGGCGGGAGACTGATTAGTTTTCTATATTGGGCTGGGGTGAGGATGAGTAGCTATGAGGCCTAAATGTCAGTTGGCCGGAGATGCACATTTTTCTGCTTCTTCTCGTATTTCTAGGGATTTCTCTTGGCAATGAAGAAAGCGAAGATGAAATTCATTTTACCAACTCCTGGGCCGTACATATAGAAGCTGGCGATCTCGAGGTTGTTAACGAAATTGCCACGAAGCATGGCTTTATCAACCAAGGACAGGTGTGAGAGCGTACATTGTGTCTATTTTTCAAATGAACTTCAGCTCAGTCGAAAACTAAGATAATACTACTAGTATCGGGATAATCTGCATACAAAAGCTCGAATCAACTTTCTCATGGTGTTGTATACTTCTAATTTGTAAAGTACCAGTCTATGTTTACCGAAAAATATTGGTTTGAAAAGACACCTGACTCCTATTAACTTTCATATCTCTGCATACAGATTGGCAGTCTGCCTGGATATTACAACTTTAAGCACGCTGCCGTGAGGAGGAGAGGCCGGAGAAGCGTGTCCAACCATAGCGAGAACCTTTTATCAGAACCTAAGGTAACTTAGCTGTTTATACCGGGTCCTTTGTTTTGGTATGGTTTCACAGGTTTCACTGGTGGCCGGTGAGTACAGCTGACCTCCCATCTATGACCGCGAGTTTATCCATGAAATTCGTTTATTCTTTTTATACCCTTGGCAGCGAACGCCTGCTCAACCATCTTGAAACAAGTTTGAAGACAGTACTCAAGAGAAGATTCTCAAACTATAAGGGAAAAAGTGTGTTTGAAGCGTAAACGCATGACCTATAAAAACGTCTTCTTTATTATCTCAAACGACAATGAGGAACAGGTTTTTCCTTTTATTGAGTTAGCCTTTGTTAACACTTCAAAGCACTTTAAGACAGCAGTTTAAAACATGTTTTGTTCACAATACATTTATTAATTAAATTTAATATACCAGATTTAGTAATTATATCTGATAGTTCCAGGCAAATGTAGTGATCTTGAATTCCGAAATACAAACGGGGAAACTGAGTGTTTTGCGCGAGACTTCATGTATAAAAAGGGCAATCTTGTTTCATGTACCTTTGAACAAAGAACTGATGAAACACCACTTTAAACAAACGAATTTGTCTGTTTTAGCTGGTCTTAATATTTTGAGGCTAGGGTCTTGCTATTCAGTCTATATAAGTTTCAAACTTTAAAAATTGGTTTGGTATTCGTCCCCGAATCAGTTTTATTTCCATTTATCTTCCCAAATTCGGTCCGTCCAGTATACTATTTCTGTATCTGACTGAAGAAAAGTCTCGCCATATTATTTCTGTACTTGATCCACAATTTGGTCTGTAGTGTTTCTCTATTCAATTAAAAAGTTAGTCCGGTTAATTTATTAATTCTAGATTGGTTCCAAAATTTGGTCCATTCATTCTATTTATGTATCTATGGTCTAAACGTTGCATGGCAGGACCAGTCTATTTCTAGAGATGCTCTAAACTCGGGCCGTCCATTCTAATTTTTTGTATGTCCTAAATTTGATTTGGTCATCCATAGTATTTCTAACCTGGGCGCCACTCCGGACCAGGTTTAAAAACACAATTAGCAACGGTTGAGTTGTTCAGTGAAAAGAATCGTCTCGATGTTCAAAATGCGTTTTGTTAGCGATTTTAAGAACGATCGCCTCTCTGATCTAGCGTGATTTTCCCAGTTGTAGGAAATGCCTTATGAGCCCGAGAAGACTCGGTTTTAGAAAACTCAATGTTAAGGCACTCGGACTTATTAATTCCTTGTATTGCTATATAGGAAGTTGGCACTGAATAAACGTTTTTAATCTTATAGGAACGTCTTTTTTTGGGCCGAGTCTGAATGTAATACTTGAGGATTGCATGTTACTCCAGCAACGTACCTTTGATTTGTTAGGAAAAAGTCCTGTAAAAGCCCGGATTATATAGGCTCGACATGGTGGATAAAGCGGCTTTACACAAAACCAAAAATTGAGAACTTAGATTTGTACATATGACCGCAAAAGTATGGGTATCAATCTATTAAAATAGCATAAAATATCAACCTTCTCCTTCCTCTTTTATACTCTTTGTAAAGTTATCTAGTGCATGATAGACAACAAACAAACAAACAAGTTACGAATTTGTATTGACCACTATCAATTCAGTGCGAGTCCATTTTGCAAACTAATTTTTTAAGTTTTCTGTTGAAAAACATTATTATTTATAGCTGGTATAATAAGCAAGGACTGCTAGAACTGAGTTACAACATTACTCACAGGTAAAATGGGTTGAGCAGCAAAGAATTCTCGAGCGCAGCAAGCGTCACATAATTCCTGGGGAAGATGAGATCTTGCGTGACACAGCAGACTACGTGACGCGTGACAAGGCGGTAGTTATAAAAGACCCGCATTTCAAAGATCAGTGGTATCTGGTAAGCACTTTGAATGATTTAATTGAGGCAGAACTTTTTTTTTGGGGGGGGGAGGGCTTTCTCCCGTTTTCAAACCAAATGATGCAAATTTTCCTACCCAATTTTAGAGTGACGCAAAAATGTTTACTCATTTTCAGGCCAGGGAATAGTATCAAGACTTGAAAGTTTGAACAGTGTTGGGGGTAACTTAGTGTGGGATTTTAAAAAATATTCGAGAAAAGGATTAAAAAAAAGAAACCACGAGGAGCTGCTTACTTCGTTTTAGATTGGATCGAGTTGAATGATCAAACAAATCTAGACCGTTAACAAGAAAGGGGTCTCATGCAGATAACAAGGCGTCTGATGGACATTATATAATAGTGCTTCTTTTCAAATGTTCTTAATTCTGTTTTCTTTTATTGCAGTTGGTTCATAAAGCCAAATTTTTGTGGATAAAGTGACATTGTATTCAAGCAATGTCAAAGGAATACTCAGATATCTCGGGGGGAAGGAGGAGCATGCGCAGAAGCCAAAATTTCGAGATCGTCGCTTTTTCAGTGAAAAAAAACTGTATACGGCATTTCACACGGTTCAATTTCTCGCGTCTTTCAATAGCTTTTATTTTGAAATACTGTGTACTATCCTATCTTGCAAGTGTCGAAAAGATAATCAAACTAGCATTTAAGAATAGCCGTGAAACTGGGCGAAAAATCAACTGGTACTTTTTAGTCGATCTGACATGCTTAATTCAGGAGACCTTTTTCCTGTTAACGTGTTACAAATGCATCTCGCGAACGATTTCTTTGTTCTAAAAGATGATGCGATACTGCTATAACTATACTGAAAAAAACTTCACTCTAAAAAACGTTTTTCTTTACATCAGCAAGTCATGAATTCACCTTATACACTTAATATTCCTGACATCAAAATTTTACAGTTTTGAGTTAAGACATTTCAGCTTCATTTTTGAAATTTTCGCGGTTTTCCTAAATTTACAAAAATGGAGTAATTCGTATTTTCATGAACCTGTTGTTATCCAAGCACCTTTCAAAAAAGAACAGCGCAAACTGTGAGAGGATGGCAACAAATGAATATCAAAATATTTTAATGTTCTCAAATTTAAACGGTTTAATACAACATGCTTGAAGACGAAGTATACATAAATTGCAAAAGATAATCGGCGTGATGGTGACAAAAGTGTGAATAATTAAAAAAAGGACCATGTGACATGGTTAAATAATAATAATAATGATAATAATAATAATAATAATAACAATAATAATAATAATGGCTTTAATGAACATTCCAACAGAGTTGGCTCTTCTATGTTACATGTCCTAAAATGAAGCTTTAAGCTAGTTGTTCCGTTGACATCAGACTTTTGCGCCTTTAAATTTTCATGCCATAAAACGACACGACACCAAAATGCGGATTCATTTTTCTTATCAAAAAACGCGCAAATTAGATGTGGCGAAAATTAAGTATAAAATCAAAGCTAAACAAGGTTTAACTATTAATCCAAAAATTGTCCAATTTGCAAAGAACAATAAAACCAATCAAAAGCATTCAACTTCATCCAACTGGGTGCTTAAACGGATCCATCATGTTTCGTCCAACATTTTAGGATGATGTTGGACCTAAATGTTGAATCCGTTTAAATGAGCCATAGTAAAGCAGCTGAAAGACGTTATTTATTTTTAGCGCTCGAAGTTTTTCTGCACAGTCAACGATTTTTTTTCCTTACGTTTGTTTAGCAAAACCTTGGCCAGTCGTCGGGACCGATGGGGGTAGATATCAATGTTCTACCGGCCTGGGCACGAGGGTATTCCGGGAAAGGCATCGTGCTGTCAATTCTGGACGACGGTACGTGATTTAAGTTATGATACTATTATTATTACTATTTATGATAGTATTATTGATTATTGACAATGATGACAAGGATAATATTACTAATGATGATGGCGACGGTGACGTCTTGATCGCAATTTGACACAAGAAGACAGGTTAAAGGTTGCTCCCTTTTAAAACGTCTATAAATTTCAATGTTCTTAATCTGTTCTCCTCAGATGAAGATCTTTATTTTTTATTTTGACTTTTGTTGGAAATATCGACACCATTAATTAATGGCTGTCTATGCAAAAGTCGGTGTTGTTTACCAAGGTGTCAAATTGCACGGCTCCCTTGCAGTTCTGTACTAATATATTCGTGAAACACCAGGGGAGGGGAGGGGAGGGGAGGGGAGGAGAGGAGAGGGGCGGAGAGGAGCGGAGAGGAGAGGGGAGAGGAGAGGAGCGGAGAGGAGAGGAGAGGAGCGGAGAGGAGAGGGGAGGAGAGGAGAGGAGAGGAGACGAGAGGAGAGGAGAGGAGAGGAGAGGAGAGGAG
>JAOEJI010156679.1:0-12071 GCA_025448255.1 Umimayanthus chanpuru | reverse complement strand
CCCCCCCTCCGTTTATTTGGCACCTGAGAGAATGCAAAAATTATTCGTTTTGATTTGAGCTATTTGCTTACAAAAATATATTGAAAACCTCAAATTCCGGCATTCCATGGCATTCACTTGACTTGTAAGTTGAGTCGTTGAGAATCGAAGGGCCGCGTTGAAGTGAAATCAAAGAGTTTCAAATGCAAAAGATTTTACTTATTGGTCGATTATCCTTCAGGGTTATTTTTTTCCATTTCAAACGCCATTACCGTGGTCAAGTCACTTCAAACGTACTGTACGGTGATCAGCCTTTCAGTTAACATTCTTAAAATTCCATACAGATTTTGAAGCGAATCGGAGGATGATCAGTTAATTACTCTTAAGGTCCTTGATGTAATGTTCTCTTGTTCGGCATTTGAGTAGTGTTTAGGAGTACCTCTTTCCATTTCGAAGTCCAAAAAGATATACATGGAAGAAAGAAACATAGGGAAACATAGCCTTAGCTTGGATTAAGCGACCATGGCGCCATTTGGTTTTTGACAAGTTTACACTCCCACGCGCACAATTTGACTTACGCCCTTGTTTTAATAGCTTTCAAAATAACCAGAAACTGTTTATACCTAAACGAGAAAGAGTGTGAATGATTGCCGGCCCCCACACACTCCAACAGGTTAGAAAGGTAATAGACTGAACTTGAGTAAATGCTTGAATGAAAACGATAAACACTAAGCACTTTTGCAATCGAAATATATGCACTTCCTTTTACTAGAGATAGCTGAACAATTCAGCTGAACCTTGTTCCTAAGGCCAACAACTTAACTAATAATTTTTTTAAAAACACTAAGTCAGAGCTGCACTAAGTTTAAAAATGATGAATCGATAGATTTTTAGATCTTGCTCTGAACTCCGACGTTAACTGAGTAAGCCAATCTTAAAAAAAGTATATACCGTAAAATCCCACGTTAAAGCCCTGGGCTTATGTATCTTCGCAAGGGGTTTCGGGCGGGATTATAAACAGGAGGGGGGGGGGGGTATATCCGAGGGGACGTATAAGCGGAATAAAAAGAAACGTTTCGGAGCGACGGAATAAAACGTATCTGAGAAATGAGTTAAAGCTAACATACCATTAAATTTAGAGCTATTACATTTGTAATACATTTATTGTGCGTCACAGTAGATAGGCCTATGGGCCTATATAAGGGGTGGGGGGGGATATATCCGGGGGCCTTATATCCGGAGTAACCGGCTATCTTCGTTATCAAATAGATGGCCGTTTATATTAAGGACAGTTTATAATCGAAGGGTTTAACGTGGGATTTTGTGGCATATAGTTGCCCCTCCCAGAATTATTTAACGGGACAATTTGCAATTACATGCACGTCGACTTCATATATCTCTTGCAAAGTTGATTTGTCCTTGGTCGAGCTTCAGAAAGTGTCTTACGACTGCAAATGTTCAGTAGGAACAGAGAACAAATATAAAGAAGCGTAGTTAAAAATGTATAGTTCTGGGTCCGGTTGTTCAAAGAGTGGATAATTTTTTCCGGCGGATAAATCTCTATCTACTAGCGGATAAAATTTGCTCGTTGTCCAATCGAAATTAAGAACGCACCAATTTTATCTGTTCGATGGGATTTATCCGCTAACAACTGGGCTCTGTTCACGGAGATAACGCAAGCAAGTTTAAATTCCCCGCGCGCCGCCATCTCCAGTGAATGCAATGCAAATTGTTGTAGTGCCAGGCCCCTCTCTCCTACACTGCAACGAATGACGTCACACTTCACGCGAGCGCGAGGACGCGAAATGAAACAGTCAAACTAAATCGCTTTATAGCGTTAGCTCAATGAACAGAACCATTGTTTTTAACTGCTAAAACGGACTAAAGCAATACTGCTTAATAACAGTGTGTTTCAACTGAGTATCAACTGAAAAGGTTGTTATTATCATTATCATCATAATTACTACTACTACTACTACTACTACTACTAATTTATTGACATAGCCCATATCCATTAATTGCTCTAAGCGCTTTACAATATTACAACAAAACGTTTACAAAAGTCTAAGATTATTACATGCATACAGATAAAACTGCGAAATTTACCTAATTAATCAAACAGTAATGATGATAACAATTATAATAATTACTTTATAATTACTTTATAATAAATTACAATATTATATTATTATTCCTTAAAACAACATTATGCGCAAGACGTTCCTGCTACTGTCGTACTGAAATTTAGCTATTTAAAAATGTGCTGATATCAGGAAAAAAGTAAAGCTATCACTAAAGGGATTTTGGGACTGATTGGTTTTTGATTAGATATCGTCCGCCATGTAAGAGCACCCGGTGATCAGTCTCAAAATGGCCGCCATATTTTTTTCATTCACTGGTTGTTCTTAAAGTAATTTTAAGTTAGTACACTGCAAAACTTATCATCTTTGATGACGTTTGTAACAAGCTGGCAAGTAACTCTCCTAGAATTCTCGAACCAGTTGCGTTTGTCACATTTTATGTAACCGACGATCAGGCCTTCGTGGACAGCCAAGTGCTTTTAACGATTTTAATGCAATTAAGTCTGTTTCTCTGCGCAGTTGTGCTGATTACATATGGTTATAGTGAGTTTTTTTCATGGCAACTAGTTGATCAAAAGCCAAAGGCAATGAGTGCCAGTGTGCATTGTTTTCTTTGTACTCAGAATTTGTAGTCGAGTTACCTTATCAGCTGAAAATCATCACACTGTACAAAGAAAATCTCGTTGTGTTGTTTAAAATACAAGAAGTGGATGATCGTACCCGATAAGCTACAAACAACTGCCTACAATAAGATGAATTTCTTACATTCCTTTGTCCAATTGTAATATAAGCTGATACATGTATACAAACCAAATTTTGAAAATTAATTCAACATGACAGTTTTCACAAAATTATGTTGCTTTTCCACTGGCTACAATTTACTCCCACTCATCTGTTTTGCCTGTAAAGCAACAACTTGCTGAGACGATATATTTGGTTATTCGGACTTTCGTGCAATCGATTTACGGTTTGACAAACTCATACGCACAGACATATGTGCTGAAATATATCGACATCACGACTTGTTCTCCATATACATTATAAGATGTTTCAGTAACTACAATGTTGAGAGTTTAATATAGTGTATAACATTTCACTTGAGATGTACACACACTTTGGCATGCTTAACTGTAGTATTAGAATGAGAAAAGAATTAAATCAAAACTCACCTGCTGAGTACGAACAAGCAGCGACACGAAAGAAGGACTGACGTCGACGTTGGATACGCTGAAACAAAAGGCATGGTATGTTTTTTCAGCCTGTCTAAGAATGTGACCCTGGATTAGCAAGGGTCACAAACTCCTGGAAAGCTTTGATTGTTGTAATGTGGAAGCATCAACCACGAGCATTTTAAATGAATACGCAAGATTTTTTTATCTTTTGTCAACGGCCGAGAGCTATGTTTATACAATACATACAAATACAAAAAGAACACTTTTCATTTCTAACAAAACCATTTTAAAACATTTGGAACTCTATATTATAAATAAACTGGAATATTGAATATTGTCAGGGGATTTCCCAAAGAAAGTCCTTTTTCGAATTTAGACTTTGTGGGTAGCCTGCAGGCATATTGGCCAACTCGTGTCAGAAAATGAGGGCAAAGTTTGTAAACATTATCGAAACTTTGACTTTGGTAAGTTTCAGAAGCAACAGGGTCTATTTTGTTGGTGCATGGTCGCTGCTAAACAGTATTGCTAAGATATACCGCCGCCAGCCTTCCACCGAAATAATCAGATGTTGACCTATAATACCCGGTAACTATTATCGTCCAGTTGTAGGCCAACTTCTGCGCCACTGTTTGTACAGTTTGAATTGCTTCTTTATTGGGATTGTCAGCAACTATCAGTACTATCAGCAGCTATTTGTCGTTCTCTTTTTATTACACTGGTATGATAAAAGAGTTCTCGAAAACATACTTACTTTAGCGATATATCGTTGACAGGTTAAAATGATAAATATGAATTAGTATAAAAATCTGCCACAAAGTATATATACATATATATTACACTTATAAGTGCTACATTTGTAAGTGTAACATCAATAATGAAGACTCTGAAATACATACAACTTGATAATCCTCATTTACCAAGATTTAAAGCATTTCATAATGTTGCAGGAAAAATTGATGGATGTTTTCTGTCAATTTATATGAAGGGAGATGAACCTTTTATGTGAATGATTCAAACCACATTTTTGAATGCCTTTTTGACCTCGATAAACGATGAAACTACTTTAAAGTTATCGCAGCCTTGTGTGATTGCTTGTTCATGAAGCATTAAAATACATGCAGAGACAGTTTCCAGTTTGGTTTTGAAATATGTATTGATATATTTATGCAGCCTTTCTGAGCTACGGAACTTGTAACATGGACCAGTTTTAACGGTGTTAATTGCTTCCCGACTATCTTCTAGACGTGGGGGGTACTACCTTGCATGTGCTTTAGAGGTATGTGCGGTGCCAAAGGGGTTTGGTTTTCAAGCCGTGTTTAGTCTGAAATTGGGTATTGTTTTGGACGAAACTTTAGGCTGTACCGTGTGCCGTACAAAAGCCCATTTATCGTCCTGTAAATGAGTAGAAATAGTACTTTTAATATCAGGTCTGAAATTAGTTAGGGAAATTATCATAACTCGGTCAATAAACCTGGTAAGGGTTTCACGAATTACAAAGCGTGCCATGCACTAAAGTGATTGGGGAGTATCCCCCCCTCCCCCCTCCCCCCGGGCTTCTAGATCGTATTTGTCAAGTCTTTCTAAATACGTATCCAATGCCGTGCTCTTTTTCTCAAGTATTAAAAATCAGTGGTCTTGCTGACATTCCCATATTTATGTATTTGTATATGCAGTATAGTAAGAATTTACTGAAATGTGATCATGTGAGCTCAACAAACATACCTAAACTATTGTTATGCAACGCGCGGGCCTGGGCTGTTTTCAATGTCACGACAGGAAGGTTTTCAGGAAATTGTGAATTATGGGCGGGGCACTGTCACGCCAGGTCTTTTAATTCTTTTTCATGTACTAAAAGAAGCGCTTTGAAAATGTACCAAGCAGAGGTCTCGGAATCTTGATCCTGGTGCATGCACAGCCACAGGTCTAACCAAGAATACGCAGCAGGGTGAATTTCGAATTCTGTTTGACGTGTGCCGGCGTGACTCAACTCCAGAACATTTATTCCGAAGTCAAAAGCAGCTCCAGCCTCATTATCGGGTCTAATATTTCATACATAAACATTACGATACTAACGGAAAAGAAAGAATTTAAAAAAAAAATTTAAAAAACGTCGTAAACAATTCTAAGAGCGTTACATATACAACCTTACAGAAGGATAATATAGGCAATATGTCCTCGATTATACTCAATATCAGCGTACTAATATACACAAACAAAAAAACAAATTATTCCGGACACAAAAACATTGTAAATTAACTATCCAAAATAAACTGGGTTGTGCTTTTTGAGAAATTTATACGATTATTGTATTGTTATATTGCCAATCAGAATAAATTCTTTTTTTAAGAACCTGTTTTTATGAGAACGTGATGCTGAAAACTGCCCAAAATTTAAGAACACACTAAGAACATACCCGAGGCTGAGGAAAAGCGAAGAATGTTTATTTTGGATGCTTTACAAAATCATGGAAATAATTTGTCTCTGACTCAGCTAATGTTCATCAGCGCAACATCACCAATAGTGTTGTCCATGTACAACTTTGTTTTCGATCTTTGTTATTTATTGTTGTATTGCTGCCTTGCCGGCCAGGGTAGCTGTCAATTAACAAAACTTATTTATGCTTCCGGCTGGTTTGGAAAATTACAATCGGTGCACCCATTACTAACAACTACGTTTATAAACGTTTTATAAGAACATTTGAGGCTGAAATTCTCAAAATATTTAAGAACATTCAGCCTTAGCCCGAAAGTTAGACGTTCTTGTAAAAAGCGAGAGTACTGTTTTACGATGTTATTATTGTTATGCAGAAATTGCTACCTTTCGGTGTCATCAAATCCGATATTGTATTTCAGACGTGTATCTAGTTTATACTGGAAATTTAGCCAAATTCTTCAACATGTTAATACTGAATACCGTTCCTCTGGGCACGGCGGCAACTTCTAGAAATAAACCGTAGAAGAAGATTTTGCCAACAAAGAGCACATCGTTAAAGTAACTTTAAATTTAATGAATCACTTTAACCTTGTCTCAGTTTCGATAATAGGACTGCACAACATACTGGTTGATTGTTGATTTAATATAAACTTAATACTTACTAATTAGTCAGAGCGGAAAGAGTGGGTTGAGCCATACTAGTGACAAAGTGCTAATTGTTCTATTTGTGCAGATGAAAGTTTAATTAATAGTGAGTAGTGAGTCTTGGCAATAAGCTTACTGCTACAGATTTCAAAGAGATTGTTCTAATATGTTTCCGGAAGTTCTCCAAAAAAGCTTTAAAAAAATATAAAAAAGAGAATCTCATGAAGTTCTAAATATCTGAAAACTTTTGTTTAAATTATAGATATTTTAGTTTAAGCTATCTCTAATCCCATTGAAACACAAATCGATCAGATAACACAAACTGCGACTGTGACAAATTAGAGCCTTGTGCGTTATGGACAACTGCAGGTTTTAAAGCGATCTCAACAAAAATATATAACAAAACTCGACAACGACAATGCATCTTTACAACAAACATAGCGTTGCTCACAATATCTGAGAGTGACGACAGTGAATGAGCAAACTCATTATCACATAAATTGCAGCTCAGGTTTCCACATTCACAGCTAAGGTGGTTTAAAGTTGTCTTGCAAGACTGAAAATGGCTTTAAAATTCAAATTTTGCAGATTTAAACCTTCCGAATACAACCAAATATTGTTTTTAAGGTCTAAAAGTGTATCTAGCCTACTTTGCAAACATCGAGATCCTCTATTGCTGTTGCAAGTATTGGTCATTCATCGCCTTGTTTCAGTCATTAATCGACTGCCCTTCTTGCTGGAAGGACTTCTTTTTCTTTTACATTTCGGACGAGCAAAAAATATGATACTATTCTGTAAACCAAAGCATGGGAAGTTATGGTATGCCGTCAATCTCAGAGCTAGTTCTCCATCTTTCCACTGACATTGAAGTTGAAATACCTTTTGTATGTTCTTCCACAGTGATAATTAGTCGATATAAGTAATCAATGTATTTGCTAAGGTGTCATTGAGGAGCAGTTAACAATTCCTTAAAATGTAAAGGTGCAGCCCGTTAAAAATAATATTAGAAAAAAGACAGTAAACACTTTGCATACATAGTATTGGTTAATATATTTTTCTATATTTATCTTCAGAGTTTATCTATCATACCTACCTACCAATATAACGCAACTTGTAACCCATCCCACACCATCGAAAATGACCAAAAAATATGTTTAGTAAGCTGGAAAATATATGTGAACAAAAATATCGTTTGAAAGATCATGTATGTTGCTTTCTTAAAACATTGGTGATCATATTTTTGAAAGTAGCTACATAACAACCTGCACTTTCAGTGTATTTCCAAGCGGTTACTCAAGAGAAAGAGAGTTTTGAGACAAAGAAAATATGTTCATCGAAGAGAACGCTCAACGGCTAACAAAAACTCCTTCAGGACAACGTTCGTCTTTCTCATATTCATAATGCAATCCACATTTAATTACAGACTGCATTTGAACACATCGGCTTTTGCGCAAAATGGTGACCAATTTCTAATTTTAAAGCGGCTGTTGTTAAACCAAGAAGGTAAAAGTCCTTTATCAGAGTTGTTGTTGAATCCATGATATCTTTGGACCAAATGCTGCGTTTTTATCCTCGAAACCCACGATACTTAGAAGTATTTCTCCACGAATAGTGATTAATCAGTTACCTGACCTTAGTGATCTGTTGTTTTAGCAAGGTGTGCTCCGGACATGCGATGCGGAGCGATTTCAAGTCGAGTGCAACTCCGTCATGTCATGCAACAATCCGGTGTACCATCAATGATTGTCAGCTTTCGTGCAGCTTAAACTGAGCACCTGAAGCTTTTGTTGAAACTCACTTATTACTGGTTACCGTTGCAACCGATTTAATTCTCACAATCAATATATCCCGCAGAATATCGCGGACACACCCTGCTGCACCACATGCACGGAATATAACTAGCATTATGAGTTGCCCCCGCACAGTGGCTATTCGCACACAATTTCAAACTACTTAATTAGCTAAGGCAGCTAAGTTAAGGGCGCAAACAACATCAACAAAATCGCTGAACGATTTTCTAGACCGCTCTGACACGTAAAATCATTAATTTCGGGTAAGGCTTAGAAACTTGAGTGGTGACTACAAGCGTTATTTAAATAACCACTTCAGAATGGCCTGATAAGACCGGGTAAGAAATTAGGTGAGACTAATATACCGCATTACCAATGTACGTTTTCCACAATCAGGCTCGAGGAAATACTAAATAAGTAGGCAGGTCTGAAGTTATTTTTTAAATAACATTTTCCTTACAAAATTAATTGTTTTTTTAAAAAATCTATAAATGAAATGAATAATTGAATCAACCGAATCCTATATACTGATATTTGTTTATACGAGAATGAGAATGAGATTGCAGCGGCTGGGGCGGATCCAGGGATGGTTCGGGTGGTTCGGTCGAACCCCCTAAAGTGAAACGGTAATATGATTTTTACCATACGTTTTCTTGTCAGAAAAGGGCTTGTTAAGTTACAATAACATTTAGATAATTGTAGGCGGAAGTTTATCCGAACCCCCTTTCACTAAATCCTGGATCCGCCCCAGAGCGGCATGAGTGAGTGATCTTGGTTTTTCGTGATGAAACTGAAGATATCTAGAAACATAAAAATGTTTACACTAGAAATTGTCAACTCTTGTTTTAACCTTCGGACGACCAAGCTATTTACTGTAACAAATTAACCCAAGGGGGGAGGGTCATTAGGACCCCCCCCCCCCCATAGATTTTCCAAAAGGTTGCAGATAAAAGATTAAGCTTTGGCATACAAGCAGCTTTGGATTAGCTCTTTACATTACATAACAACAATCAAGTTTTAATTAAGAGCTGTTGCCATGGCAACAGTCGTTTCATAACATGTCCGCCATCTTGGCCGCCATCTTGGATTTTTCAAAAATTTATTTTACGCAAAACTGCAGCAAACTTTACTGGAATTAGTAGAAAACATGTGTTTGAGCCTCAAATAGGAAAATAATTGAGAATAGAGTCAAAAAGAAGAATTTAGAACAAATTTTCCCAAAATTTTATATTTTTCTATTTCGAACTTTAATTTGCATAATTAATTATGTATAAATTGTAAGTGTTGACGTCATCCAATTAACGTCAAAAGATGCGCTCATTATCAGACTACAGGTACTGAAAGTTTCATTTTGATTGCTTGAAAGCTTCGAATCCTAGGTTTGAAAAACCTATGGGGGGGGTCCATTTGACCTCCCCCCTCCCTCCCTCCCCCCTTGGACGTTCGAGGATTAACTAAGGCGTAACAACCTGAGTTGAGTGAGTTGAATTCAGTTGCCACTTTGCAATGTTAATGCTTCTTAGCCATCATATTATAGCTGGAGGCAAAACGTCTCGTTCAGTGCATAAAAACAGCGACTGCGTTTTCAGCAACAATACAACGTTGTGTCTTCGATAACAAGATTAATGGAATAATTAATCAACACGTATTTAGAGAAAGTCAGAGCAACAAGGTTTAAGTACTTTCACTTTTAGTTTGTTTGTATTACCAAATACGATGTGCAAACTACTCTCAAATAGCCATACTTACTAGTATTGTCTGGTACGGTGGTGACGTGACTTCGACAACACTTACGGCTCAGCTAACTGACCATTTAGTGACGTTAGTGTTGATTTGTACGAGTAATACATGTAACAATTAGGTTAGTTATAGCTTACACCATTGCACTTTCAAAGGAAAACACGTTCTCCTCTGTTCAAAACATTATTATAAACGTGACATGTACGAAAAGACCCAGGTACTGAAGTTCAATGAATGCTAAGTTTAGCTAAGTTTATACCGAAGCATTTTGATTTTAACGTCAATTATTGTCGGAAATCTAAGACTACATAACAAAAACTGACGATCAGCGAGACTTCATTCAGAAGTAATAACAATAAATAGTTATACTATATGTTGCCAGGTGTGCCGCACGTTGTCGCCAGACAGTAAAACAGAGTTTTTAAGGCCTGTTTAATTTAAAAGTAGAACTGGTATGATAAGGATGCCCTCTTCCAGTTAGTAATGAAGTGATCGAACACAATATCAGGTCAAGCTGCACAGGCTTGTAAATCCTTACTCTGTGTGTATAACGGATTCGCTTCGTAGCTCAGGATTTTAGTTTGGACACAGGCCATTAGTTTTGCCAAGTGCGGGTCGAAACAAACATTTTATGGGGGAAACTGAATCATATAATATTTTATGCATAAGTCGATGGTATTAAAGAGAAAAAAGATAGAAACTAAAAAGTTACGGTCAAAGACAGGAAAAGATATAACACGAAATAAGGAAATGGGAAGGAAGGTTGTGGATCAGATAATTAAGACAAGATTATACATAATCCAATTATTGTCGAAGAAAAAAACTCCGTGGTAGCACAAAATATTTTCGAAGTCGACAACACATAAGCAAACTTTAAACTTAAAACACACACATAGAAAGTGTGTGTGTGTGTTCTTAAAATAAGTTTGTGTTTAAGTTATGCAGCAATGCAAAGTAGGCTTGATAGTATTACCTATACAGGCATCTAGTATTAAAGCTAGTGGAAACGAACGATATCATGCTGTGAGGGTTTCTGCTATTTTTTTTAGAATACTGGCTCACTACACTAAATACCTGACTTCAGTCTGCTACAGTATAACTGAAAGGAGCTGCTTGAAATAATTCTTGATCGCGCAACCTTAGAAAACAACAGTAAGCTGGACAGGATCTGATATTCCTACACAGACATCCTTAAAAAACAGGAAAAGAGGAAAGGAGGTACCCTGGGTTTCCAAGGATACTGCACAAAAAGCGCTTTAAGTATAACATATATATGTTGTAGGAATACGTACCATTCATTGTTCGACCGCAAGCTGTATATTATAGACAAATGCCTTTTAATGAAAGGATGTTTTCGATGTAAACTGTAGCTAGGACATTGACTGGTTTAAAGGTCACCAATGAGACTTTTGAATTCTTTTCGGAAGTTTGACAGGTACCCAGTCCAGACTAGCTTTAAATACCCCTGCAGAGATTTTCTCTACCGGAAGACTTATATTTATTATCGCCAACATTGAGGCAGTTAGGTCAGACTGAATCATTGGGGCAGCGGGGTTCAAGTTCACTCAAGTACAAAGGAACGTTATTTACTCTCTTTTGCTCTTTCTGCTTTGTAGCTGTTTGCATGTTGGTAATCTTAATTAAAATGTCTATACAACTAAGTAGATTGCTCATGGATAAGGGTCTTGTTGAAAAGACAACACAAGTCACGACACGTCTACTAACCATATGTTTCGTTTGTTTAACAAGAACTGATATTGTATGTTTTTCTCCGTTTATAGATTGGGTTAAAGGCTGACGTTTTTGGACATAGAACTTTGTCATTTCGTTCTCAAGAAGTCTAGCTCTCGCATTCTGTACAGTTTGCACACTGACTTGGCATGTAATAACAGACAATATCATCTTTTGTACATCAATCGAAAACCCAGCCCCGGGGAGGGAGGGGGAGGGGTCTTCCCTCGCATGAACCATGTAGGTATGGGCGGCACCCAATGGGTACTGGTATGATTTTCGAGACGCTATTGTCTGAATTGGGGTATCGTCTTGGGTTCAAACTGTTCGGACTTGGGATGTTCCGTATGACGTGGAAAAGACTTTTTTGCGGCCCTGAAAATGTGTATCAATTTCAGCGTCAAACCTGAAATTGAACAGAGAAATTTGCATAATTTTGTCTGAAAACATTCAATATACTCCCTTCCCCCCCCCTTCCTTCCCACGGATTGAGACAACAC
>JAOEJI010155568.1:0-19564 GCA_025448255.1 Umimayanthus chanpuru | reverse complement strand
TTTTTCTTGATTTTAAACAAGTAAACTTGACAAGTGAAAAAACGGCAATTTTCCCTTTTCAAACGGGCAAAAAAAACTTTTCAAAGAAAACTTGTCAAATAAAAATGGCTCGTGTGAACTAGGCTTAATAGTAACACAAGTTCACCAGTCTAACTCCCTGCCCGTAAGCTCTGTTTTGTATCCCTAAAACTCAAACATTCTTTTCTTTTTTGGATGCTGAATGGGGATGGGGTGCTTAATAGAGAGGGGGAGGGAGGTTACTATAAAAATGGGTACCAAAAGGGGGCTTTAAAGAGAGGGGACTTAATAATAGAGAAGAGGTTAAATATAGAGTTTACGGTATTGTTCTTTCTTAGGTTTAAAATGCGTATTGTAATTCTAATTAAATTATCTCCACATCCCAAAGAAAATCAAATGTTAGTTGCACCCTTTAACCTCTTTGTAATGATTTTTTTTAGTTCCCAACATGTTTGTGTTTATCGTGATAGCTGTAACCGTTACTGTTACAAACGGAGCGAACGTTTGTCCCGAACCTAATCGCATCGGAGTGATTGATTGCGAGAATCGAGGTCTTACTTCCATTCCGCTACTTCCTCACGGAGGTGTTTACGTGTAAGTTGCAATTACGGAATTCCCTGTTTGTACTCAGAAACGAGTGTCTAGTTGTTCATGCTACCACAATCTACAATGAAATTAAGACTGCGGTTGTTCTGCTTAAGATCATTCATGTTCCTAACATGCAAAGCTCAAGACTCTTACACAATTATATACACACATAAACGTGCTCGTGATCTGAGAGCTATGTGCTATAACCTTTTACATCAATAAGATCAAACCCTAACAGAAAAATCTAAATTGAAAAAAGGTGTGATTGATTCGTCTTGGATAGGCTTTATTTAGTAATGGATATCTATAGTGGCCGAGAACTGCCATCATGAAATTTATTGTTTGCACCTGATATAAAATGCATTTTGCTTCCTTATATATTTTTTTGATCTTCTTTAAAACTGTTTTAAATTATTTTTCCAATTTTTTCTTTTTCTTTTGACTTTTTCTTTTAATTATTGTTTTTCCATTTACAATCGAACGGTTATTAAAACATTTCGTTTTTTGTGGTTCATTTTAATTTTGCTTCAAGTATTTTTTTCGTAGAAAAAAGGGTTTCGCTAAAAAACGCTTTGCTTTCGTTGCGGCTGTTTTTTTTTTTTTCATTTCATTTCATTTTGTTTGTTTTGTTTTGTTTTTTAATTAATCCGAAATTGTTTTGTTTAAAAAAAATCTTCTTTTAAAAAATTAGTATTACTTTTAAAAAAAAATATTTCGCCGTGGCCGAAGACTGCCACATGGACGAGGGCTGCCACGAGAACGAGTGGTTCTGGGTTCGAGATCTCTGCTGCGCGCGCACGCGCTGGCTCTGAAGCAAGATGGCGTCCAAAGCGAACTGGAAGGGTGCTCGTGCCGAATGGCTTAAATACAACCAGTCCATTAAGGAGAAAAAAGCCAAGAAACTCTCGACCAAAGATAAGACACAACGAAAATTCCAGGGGAATTTCCTTACGATACAGCGTTTATCCGTAGATGTCAGTGGAAAGGCACAAAAATATGCGAGGATTGGTCCACGTGAATTCGTTCCCATAGATTCAAGCGAAGAAGTAACCCTTGAAAATATTAAGCGAGCGTGCGAGAAATATTTCTTTTGTACGACTTCTTTAACGTCTTCCACTGCGGTCTGGCAATCGTTGTAGTAGACATTGAAGAATCGCAATCGCCGATCCAGAGAGCGAATGCTTCATATATATTGCGAATAATCTCTGTTTACAAAGTCAAGGATTTCTCGTCGCGTAAGTCCTTGTTTCACCCAGTTTTCTAGGTCCTCTTTTAGCTGAATATCGTCGTGCCACTCGTTTGTGGCCTCCGCCGCCATTTTGGAAACATACAAAGGTAGAACCCAGGACCACTCGTTCTCGTGGCAGCCCTCGTCCATGTTGCAGTCTTCGACCACGGCAGTAATTTTTTAATTTCTTTTTTTATAAATAATACTAATGTAAAAGAAAAAATATTTTTTTTAAAAAACAAAACAAAACAAATCGGATTAAATAAAAAATAAAACAAAACAAACAAAATTAAAAGAAAACAGCCGCAACAAAAGCAAAAAAAAAATTACGAAAAAAAATTTTTACGAAAAAAAGTTTTTACGAAAAAAAGTACTTGAAGCAAAATCAAAATGAACCACACGAAGCGAAGTGTTTTAATAACCGTTCGATTTTAAATGGATAAAAAAAAACTAACTAAAGAAAGAAAAAAAGGAAAAATTATGTAAACAGTTTTAAATAATATCAAAATATATATATAAAGGAGCAAAATACATTTTATATCAGGTGCAAACAATAAATTTCATGATGGCAGTTCTCGGCCACCATAGATATCCTGAGAAAAAAAGACATCAAATATATGTCTCCAAATCAGACATGAAAGACTAGGAAAGGAATGCATACTTAATAATAGCCTTTATTTATCCACAGTAAGATAAACGGACGGCAGCTGTACAGCTGATGTGGCCGTGTGTTACGATACGATACAATCTAAAATTTTTAAATTCTTAAAAAGTTAGGGTTGACGATTTTAAAAATTAACCTATTCACTGTCTAACTGTTTATGTCTAACTATCTAACTACTATCTTGTCTAGCTATTATGTCTAACTGTTATGTCTTACTATATTTGTCTACCTGCCTGCGTGTTCGACTACTATCTTGTCTAGTTATTTTGTCTACTTGTTATGTCTAGCTATATCTAACTACCTGCATGTCTAACTATATCAAATAAGACTATCTAACTAAAAATTGTGAGGTGGCTAAAAATAAATAAAATCACCAAATAAGACTATATAACTAAAAATTGTGAAGTGGCTAAAATATATAAAATCATCATTTTTCCCACAGTTTGGTAAAAAGGTTAAAGATTTTAGTTGTTCCTTCACCAACTTTTTGATTGAGTTAAAATCACTGACAGTCGTTGTGGAGTCTTGATGCTCTGTATGTGACAATGTACATGCAAATTATTTCTGTTGAAAATGGCGGTTTTGAACGATGTCGAGTTTGGCATGCCGCACTGCCCATTGAGGGAAGCCATTTAAGAGCAAAACCCATGAAGGCTTTTTAAAAGGAAAAAACATCCTAAAAGCCACTAATAAAAATTTGTTTGATCGGTCTGTTCGAGAGAGTACTTTGCCCCTGGTCAACCTTACAGATCTCACTTTCTTCGGTCTCTACAGTCAAGACCTCAGGCAAACCATTCTCCTAGACTGTCCCCCTACTCGGTTATTAATATGTTTGTTTATTTATAAGCAAATTTTTGTTAAAAGCGTTAAAATTGTGAAGTAAATCCTAATTTGCAAAATTGTTTCTCCCTAAATTATGTATACTGACATCATTTAAGTAGCTCCAAAATATGTCTTCCTTTCAATCCATTCGAGGTACGTTAAACGTAACAAAAAGAAAATTAAAAAATTAAACAATCCGCAAACAGCATTTTACTCTAACTACTACCACGATGCTGAGAGAAAAAGGGTTTATATACGAGAACGAATAATTGTTTGTTACTAAAGAGATTAGGTGATTACTGGGCTACTTATACTACAACCGAGGGAGAATATGACTGAGGGGTTGTATAACAGAGACATGCAACTTACAGTAGGGGGAGCTTACAACCTAAGGGATTTATAACTGAAGGGGGTTATAATCGTGGAAGCTCAAAGGAGAGAAGTTACTTGTATTCAAGGGAGTTTGTAAAAGAGCGGCTTATAATAGGTATATAGTTACAAGAACCCGTAAAAACGTCCAAAAATCTAGCTGGATAATCTTTCCAAAAATTCTTTGAGTTTTGATTTCTTCCATAAAGTCTTGCAAATATTTATAAAAATTTTCAAAAATCTTATTACTCATGTGCCAAACAGTTGCTCTTATAAACTGGCAGAACTGGAAAATACTAGTTGAATGAACTTTTAACAATTAAGGATCAGGGTTATTTAAAATGAATTGACTTTTACGTTTCTCAGAGTGATTAAATGTAAAAAACTATCTCTACGATTACCCACTAAAAATCCTTTAGGTTCCAAAAATCTATCTGCTTCTAAACTCCTCTTTAAGGTCTAGAAATCCTTTTTTTGTAATGAGGCTTAGCTCATAAGCAAATGGGGTGATAAGCAAAGGTAATTCATATTGAAGCAAAAAATTTAACTAAAACTAGGAGGCATAAAAACAATGAAATAACTGATTAACAAACAGCATCTCTGAAAACAAATGGGAGTATACAGATTTGCTCACATGTGCTTTTTAGATTGAAAAGGCACTATATTAAGCGTTCTAACTTTATTCCAACAATTCTTCATTAGTTCGAAGTCAAAATACTCTACAAGTAGAAAATTTAACTGATAGCAGTTGCCAAAGGATTACAAACATATTGTTATGATCTGAGTTGCTTGTAAAAGCACAACTGTTTCTTTATCAGGTATCTCTCACACAACAACATAATAACCATCCCCAAGGACATTTTTGCTGGACTAACTTCGTTAACGGAGCTGTAAGTAGAACGTCTAAGAAACCTGATTAATCGTGATTGGAATTAATTTCCTTTATCTAAAGTTTCTAATGCAAATCTAGAAAAACTTACCATTACCGTTGTTTTCACTGCTACGTTAAGGAAGAAAACACAATTTTAGTCTGGAATTTGTTTTGGGCTTCCGTCAGTCAAACACAACACGAATAAAGACTAGATATCTGGATACAAACGATCAATTGTCACTTACATCTCTTTAGCGTGATCTCTTCAGACTGAAACAGCGTTGCACCAAGCAAGTTAAGTTTATTCCAACAAGTCTTCCTTAACTAGGACTCAATCAACAATCTCAATTTATCAGTGATACGAATTTAGCCGCGAAATAACAAAACAAAAAAGTTGACAGATTCGTTATCACTAAAGTTATAGGAAGACAAAGGATGACGCTCATAAAATTTAAACAATTTGAAATTAACAGCTAGTTAACATAGTTTAATTTAACTTTAAAAGCAATTGAAAGTTTAATGAATATTGTCAACTGAAATGCTCTTCCCAAACTATGTATTTGTTTTTAATTTCAGTTATTGCTTTAAGAGTCACTTTTCGCCGCTTTTCGTGTTGGTAGATTTCTCGAAGTTCACTTTAAAATCTATAGCCAACCAATAGAGCATTTAAGGGATAGCAGTTGTTAACTGATTGCGAATATGTATGTTCAAAGTGTATATATCACATTTGGGTTTTTTTAATTATTCAGGATCCTTTCAACAATTTAAGCTACGTTGCCAAAAAAATGTTTAATTGGGATTTTCGTTCACGGAGAAACTAGCAATCGTTGTTCGTTTCATTGTAGCCAACAAGGGCCGTCACAATGGCAGCTGGGACTCCAGCCAGGCGCGGGTTGCGGGATCCAGGGTCTTGATGCCCTGGGGTCCTGAGGGGTCACCGAACAGGGGACATGCATTGATAATGTGTTGTACTGTTTGTAGTTTACCACACGGACACCATTCCGAGTCGGTGGCACCAATCTTAGCTAGAAACGAGGCAGTTTTCGCCCAACCCAATCTTAGGCGGTTTAGGCGAACCCAGGTATTGCGGGGCAGGTCGTGACCGATTGGCTTGTTAGATGGACGCTCTGTAAACTCCCGCAAGGTGTTGCTGCTGGCAGCCCGCTCGTTGGCCCAATTGTCCTTCATCCATGATGGTGACAGTGGATTAGAGTTGGCAAGGGCTCTTGCTTGAGTGGAGAAGGTTTCTCGGCGAAGTCGCTCAGAGCCGGTGCATCAAATGGGGTTGGTAAGGGTACCAGGGAGTCGGGCTGGAAGGATTTCTCCGCAAGTTTAAGGACTGCATAGTTCCGCCTGTTGTGGTTCGGCGCAATGCCAGCGAGGAAGGGTAACATTTCAATAGGGGTTGGTACCAAACAGCCGGTAATCAAACGGACGGCCTCGTTGATTGCAGTGTCCACGAGCTTGGTATGGCCGCTATGGGCCCAAACCGGAGCAGCGTACTCCGCCGTGGAATAAACAAGGGCAAGAGTAGATGTGCGGAGGGTGGTGAAGTTTTCGGCGCACGCCGGGTGCTCCCGGCCAGTTTCTTTATCAGGTTCACTCTTTTCCTTGCCTTGTTAGCAATGCCTTGTAGATGAGGCTTAAATGTGAGACGTCGGTCCAGGGTTACCCCAAGATAGACTGGCTCTCGATCGAACTTGAGCTTCGAGCCTTTGTGCACGATGGTAATAGACCTGTTTGCAAGTCGGTGAGCTAGGTGGAATTCGGAGCACACTGTCTTGGATTCACTAAGCCGTAGGTGCCACAGGTGGAAGTACTGCTTAGAGTGGCCAGGTCTGCCTCAACGATGCGCTCGATTGAGTCGAAGGTACCGGAGACTCCAATGGCGCTATCGTCCGCATACAGGAACTGCTTCGAGATAGTCGGTGGTATGTCCGCTTTGTATATGTTAAAGAGGATCGCAGCAAGCACAGAGCCCTGGGGGAGACCGTTGCGGGGCTTTCTCTTACGGCTTCGGTCACCAGATGATGTTTTTACATAAAATGATCGGTTTTGGATTATAGCCATTATAAACCTGACGAGGTTGACATCAGGAAGGATGCGCTGCAGCATCAGGTATAGGCCACGGTGCCAAACAGTGTCGTAGGCTGCAGTCAGGTCAATTAGAACTAGGCCATACTTCTCATTAACTTGGAAGGCAGACTTGATATCGTGAACGAGGCGGGTGGCTTGATCTGTGGTGGGTATATTCTTCCTGAAGCCTGCTTGTGCATGCGGGAGGTTACGCTCCACTAGAGGGTTTATCCGTGACAGGATTATTCAAGCAGTCAAGCATAGCGAAAATCACTTCCGGTTTCAAACTGACAGAGCAAAAGGAAAAACGGATCCGACACGCTCTTGACGTTATAACAGGAATTCGTTTCCAAGTGCTTGATGTAAGCATTGGAATTGCGTGATTGGAGATTGCATTTTAAGTGCTGCACATTCCATAGTGGCCCTGCTATGACGCCGTGAACGTTGCCGTGCCTGTTCCTCCTTTTGCACCGTCTTTTGAAACCGCAAATTTCTCCACGAAGAAAAATCCGAATCAAACATTTTTGCCACGTAGCTTGAAATCTTAAATAAAAAATAACCCAAATGTGATATATGCACTTTAAGAGTTGTTTGTAAATACACAATTGTTTCTTTGTTAGGTCTCTCTCTGGAAACAAAATAACAGCAATCCACAACGGCACTTTCAATGGATCAACCTTGTTAGAGAGATTGTAAGTAGCATGTCTAAAAATCTCAGCCAGCAGTTATTTTCTTTTATTCCACTCAAAGAAACTCGTACAACGTGGCACAAACAACAACGCATATAAACTTACTTTCATTGCAAGATCAATTCAAGACTGAAACAACCTGCCAAATGAAATATTCGAACAAGAAACAATAGAGAACTTTTAATATATGCTCAACATTACCTGACAATTTAAATCTTTTTTATAAACTTTATTTTACTTACACTTACGTACACCAAAGCTTACTTGTCCACTCACACCTGCACCTGCACATCTGCAGTGATGGGCTCTCCTGTTGTATATTACATGATTAGATTAGATTACACAGACATGTTTATGAATTGCTTGTAAAAGCAGAATTGTTTCTTTATTAGTGATCTGTCTTACAACAAGATAACAGCCATCTCAAAGGGCGCATTTACAGAATTAACGTCGTTAGAGCGACTGTAAGTAGCACTTCTGCAATACTCGAAATCTTCATTTGCATCAACATAAAAGAAAAAAAATGACTACTTTAACTTATTTTGATGGTTGGGCAACCATATTAACTGATTACAAACTAATTATCTAAAAGCAGTTAGAAGACAATCGCAGTTTAAAAATTGTTCTTAAGTTGAATGCAGCTAATAAGAAACAAACCGTAGGTGGATCTATTATCTTATCTGACGTCACATTTGACATAGCTAGCTGTCATTAGATTATATTCAAATGAATAGGTTGTACATTTTGGTATTGATAGCGCTATTGCTCTCGGATTTTTATGCTTCGGTTTCTTCTTTCCACTAAAGTTGATAGAGCTTACTGGTTGTAAAGCTCACAAAACTTGAAAAGGAGTGTACAAAGCTTCTTTGTCCCGAGTTGAACGAACCGTGACATTGCACACTGCTGAAATGTTCAATGTGTTAGCCCAAATGTTTTACTGGTAGGTTGTTCATATGCATTTCAACACCTTTTGTGTTTTGTGAAGGGTTAAGGCCAACGAACAAAAGAAATAGAGAACAAAAACCTGTAACAAAGAAACTGGTCGAATTTCATAACCAGTTCATTCTATTAACTATGTTTCCACCCACCCCAGTCTCACAAACTCTACAAAACTAAAGACCCTGTCTTAAAGGAGTTAAAACAAACTAAACGATAACGATCAGCAAATATTGAGCAGTTTTAAATTCGTACAGACAAAAGTTTTGTTCAATTTTTAAATGTATTCCAACTTAATTATAGTTCAGTTATTCTTTATATCTGTATAAAAGGTTTTTGGTCGGTTTTTATTCGAGGAACTTATAATGAGGGGAAGCTTGGTGCGTACAACTAAATATAAAAAGTTTTTTTTCAATTCCACAACTGTACACACGTAAATAGCCTGCACAGCAGGCGCTTCAGTTTCCTTTTTTGTACCTTGTCACGCCGGCCGACCAGCTGCGAACGTGGTTTGTCCGCTCCAGTTGTAGTAACGGGGGAATGGGACGAGTAGGTGAAAGACTGCCTGCCCGAAAGGGGTCTCTTTTGCGATGCCAAAATAACGCTCCGTAGCTAGAATACGCAATACTTTTTTTGGTCAGTTTTGGTCTAGCTGTCATTACACTTCTCAGGTAGCAGATCATTGAAATTCAAATAAGATGCAATTGTAGCATCCAAATTAACGGCGGGATGTTCTATTTCAAGATCTACCGGTTCAATCAACTCAGCTTCGGTAAATTTAATATTTTAAAACTTTGAAAACAACGACTTTTTTGACTTTGCAGGAGGCCTGCAACCCCTAAACACCCTTTCGACTTTTGCAGAGTTGGACTAACTTTCGGTGTTGTGATTGAAGTTGGCAGACGTTTAATCGAGCTGCTTGGTTTTGATTTTCACGAGACTTTCTTTTCGGAGAAGCTATGGCTGTGGTGTCAGGCGAGTTGATAGTAGAAATGATTACTAGAAAACTATGGCGAAATGTCAGATTTTTCTTCTACAGACAAAACAGACACGGCTTGAGAGTTCTGCCGAGTTGCCAGTAGTGGGAACCAATTTTCTTACATTCGTCTGCCGACACAATGCAATAAATTCCAGATCGCCTATCCTTTTGAAATAAATTTAAAAACGAAGAACTGCTTTTCAAAGCACTCTACCAAATTGTACAAAAGTTGTTAACTTCCGTTATATTTGGAGGCCTTCCAACTTTCTTTGATAACTGAATCGCAGAAGTCTTTTTTGGCGTCGACCTCGCCGGCAGTCGGTCGTATTAAAATGTTTAATTTTGCAACCCTTCTCTTTCTGACACATGTAATTATATTAAAATCACATATTCGATTGTTTACCAATTTCAAAGGGGTGAGCATCGACTAACCTTGGTCTTTTCGGCAGTCGCTCCTTTCCGCTCACATTCACCACTCGCTTCGGTCGTTCTCGCAAGTCCTTTTTTCGCCTTGCGGAGAGACAACATTTTTTGTGCTCGATTCCCGGCGAAAAAGAGCTAAAAAATCGCCTGCTTTGCAGGCTAATACGTAAACTGTCACGATAACAGTTTTCTATACTCGCCCTCGCAACGGAACGGGTTGTTATTTCAGTCAACTGGTAATCTGTTTGGACGCTAAAACTAAGAAAACACCAAACTAGGACCAAACAATTTAACAATTCTGAAAGCAAAAAATATTTACGAAGACGTCATCACTGCTGACGTCATCTAATTAGCGTCAAAATACACTTGCCCTTAATGTGGGTGCAGTTACAGAAATAGGCGATTGCTTGGTCGACAAAATTTGAGATCCAAAAATCCTTCGGAGAGGAATATGCATTTAATGGTTAAGGAAAACATTTGAACGCAACATAATTCACTTATAACAGCCAACCCGATATGTACTTGTTGAGTGATTACACAAATACGTTGATAAATTACTTGTAAAAACACAATTGTTTCTTTGTAAGGTATCTGTCTGGAAACAAGATAAAAGCCATCCCCAACGGCGCATTTATGGGGTTAAGCTCTTTAGAGGATCTGTAAGTAATACCTCGCCGATTGTCAGCCTGATTACTTATGATTTGAACTTGAGTCTTTTTTTCTATGGTTAAACGCAAGTTCATAATTATTAAGAGTTGTTCTCTGAAAGACGTCCAATTTAGACATGAAGAAAAAATAATTATTCTCAATTTTTGTCAGGTGATCTAGCTATTGAGGAAAGATGTTCACAAGTAGTTAAAACCTTACCTGCTGACTTTTTTTACCTCCGCAACGCCTTGCATAGTTTGGCCCCCCTTGAGAGCGTTAAAATCACCAAATGAATCATATTTTGAGTTGTGTACCAAAAAGAAGTGTTCATAAGAAGTTATTTTTTTCAGAACATTCATTAATTTACTTTATGTCACAAAAGCAACAACAAAAACAATACATTTTATTTGAACCATTTAAAAGCAAAAATTTCATCAAAAAAAGTAAAAGTTTAACATAAATAAGGTGTCTGTAATAACTGATTACAGACTTAATACAATGAGAGACAGATTACTCCATAGTTTTACCCGGTGATTTCATAGTTAATCTGAAATTTCACTTGTGAAATTACAGAATATTCCACATTTGGATGTAAACTATTCAATGAAGTGTGTCGAACTTCGCCAGGTGTTGTTCGTTGAAGTTTCAAATATGCTAAACCTGAAACAGTTTCATAACGATATGAGTGTATTTTCCCCCCATTTTATTAAAATTTAACCAAATGATGACTCCTGATATAAAGGATTAACTCATTTGTGTTTTGTCAAAATTCTTTGTAATTTACCTCACCATACAGTTTGGGAAATTGGTAAGACTTTTGCAAAACACGCGTGAATTATTCCTTTATACCCCTCGTAATCATTTAATTACATATTTGAATGTCTGAAGACAAAAGGAAGCAATCGCAGTAGCATATTTACAGAAACACTGTGATAATCAAACCCTCAGAAGTCATTCCGACCCCTTGGCTAAAATGTTGTCTCCGCCCGAACCTCGCATGTGTTTTAATCTGGGCTAGTGCTTGAAGACTATTTCTCGCGGTTTTATGTGTTGGTAGATATCTCCACGTTAACTTCATAACAACACAATATGAACATTAAATGGACAACAGTTGTTGACTGATTACAAAAGTATGTTGTGAGGTGCTTGTAAAAGCACAATGTCTTCTTTTTTAGGTGGCTGGATGAGAACGAAATTACAACCCTTGACAACATCAAGGGCGCATTTATAGGATTGACGTCGTTGGACTATTTGTGAGTAACACATCCACGGATATTTCAACCCCAACTCATTTGTAAAGTTAGTAACAACTTCAATAACTTTTAAAAATTAGATTTATAGTCCGGAAACTTGGTGAAAACCAGTTTTGTATTACGAGTTCGACGCCACATTACACTTCAGTAAGGCTTTGATAGCTTCAGTAACGAGACTTTTGAGTAATTATTTCAGCCTGATAACTCATCATTCGATGTGGTTCTTAACACAGGTTCCGAAATACTAACCAGTATCATCGTTTTCACTGCTACGTTACGTTAGAAAACGAACTGATAGTCTGGAATTGATTTTTCCAATTAAAGAAACATCTTTTGACATTAACTGAATGACGTCATCTTTTATAATTTATTCAAACTTTCTCATGTAAATTAAAGTTTGTATAACAAAACATGAATTTTTCTACAAAGTCGTTCTACTTCTTTTTCCATTTTTTCTTTAATATTTTTTTTATTTGAGCCCATGCACATTTGTTTTTTAATAATTTTAAGGAAATTTGGTGCAATTTTGCTAAGAATATTATAATTCGCGAAAAAGCCAAGACTCCCGCCAAAATGACCGACATGTTGTCCAATGAATGTTGTCAAAGCAACAGTTTTAAATTATAATTAGATTGTTGTCATGGAAAGTAATAAGCAAGGCCAAAGCTGCTTATCTGCCAATTTTCCAGTTTTTATCTGTAACTAGGTGGACGGGGGGTTGTAGATGAGAAAGCTAATAACCGAAGGAGCGTATAACCGAAGAGTTTATAAACAAAGGTATATTAAGCTTAGAGAGCTTCACTTTTGAGGGGGCTGATAACTGAGATACCTATTAGCGAGGGACTGTAAATGAAGGTGTTCACAACCGAGGGAGCTATAAACCGAGAGGATTGCAAGCAAGGGATTACGGTGGTTTAAAATCACTGTTACATCCAGCAAAGTTATGTTTTATTGAGAGAAACTCTAAGTTTGCAAACACCTTATGATATAGGTTGTAAACACACGTAGCAACAACAAAACAGTTATGTCTTGTTTGGTTTCATCTAAACTCTTCGCCGTGGCTGATCAAGGAGTTGTTCACATAGTTTAATCGGAACCCCCTTCAAATAAAGGAAAATGCATAAAATATGTAACTTTTGATCAACGCGGAAGTATGTTTGTTGAAAAATGTGATAGTCATTCCCTCAGAAGGCATTGGAATCCCCTTAGCGAATCCCTAGCTCGGCCCCAATCTCGAAATTTCTCATTTTTGTTCTTCTCGGATGTTAGGTGACAACTCATTTCTTTCGAAAAATCATTTCATAAAAGCCAACCCCACTTGAACATTTCAGGGACAGCAATTTTTGAGTTATTAAACGAACATGTTATGAGTTGCTTTTAAAAGTACAATTTCTGTTTCTTTGTTAGGGATCTGTACGGAAACAAGATAACAGCCGTCACTGAAGGCGTATTTGCAGGATTAACGTCATTACGGCAACTGTATGTAACATGTGTACGATCGTCAGCCTTATAACTGGTCATTTAAATTTCCCATTTCTTTTATCTCTTGTTCACGAAAGTTCATAAACACTAATCATTACCATCGTTTCCAGAACTACTTTGCATTAAAAAACAAATTTCTATTCTCGACCTCGATTTTGATCTTTTATCAACCAAAAGCAACAAAAAAAGTAACAACAAAACTTTATTATTGCTATTTGGAAAATCAAAATTGCTTTAAAAAGGGGTAATTTAGCTCAAAATAGGTGGCCGTGCACCCGAAATAACTGATAAACAAAAAAATGAAAGCAATCGCCTATCAAAAACTTGCTGACATGTACATTTTTAGATTGAAACCGCACTTCATTTTGCAAGTTCAGTTTGTTTCAACACGTCTTAATTAATTTTGAGTCACTTCTCTCCAGAACGGTAAAGTTGTTTTTGCTAAATCATTAATAAATCAAATTTAACCAGCAAAGAAAAAAAAGTGTGCGGATTTATTACATCATTTGACGCAACACTTGACGTATTTAGTTACCAATATACTAGTCATGGATTTTATGATTAACGAAATCACTTTGGCGTTTATAGCGCCATTGCTTTCGGATTTTTATGTCTAGGCTTCTTCTTTCCACTTATCCTAGTTTCAGGAACTTACCGAAGGTAAAGACCTAGTGTGAAAACAATTAGTAAGCCCAGGGGTAACGCTTAGTGAAGTTTGAGCATTTTGAAATACACTCGTACATATAAAGTGATCTTTTCAATCTAAGTTTAATGTAGTCGATTTGCCTTCTTGGCGCATTTTCTTAAAACTTGTTTACATCTAAAAGTTAGATCCAGAAGGATCGAAACTTAGAAGAACACATACCCTAAAAAGAAGAGCCTACTTAAATCCTGACCCAAATATTTGCTAAAAATTTAATCTAGCTCTTTCAAAAGTTTCTGTACTACTAATGGCTGAACCTGCATATCATATTTTGAGCGAAGTCGTTTCCACATTGCTCTGTATCCTAGTAAACTACCACAGCCATCAAGCTCACGTCTTATGGACTCCCGAATTGTATTCACATCTCCCTCGCAACCACGTCGACGTAAATCATGTTTTTTCAAACGATTCAAGAGAGTACGTCTAGAGAAGTGGATATCGTGAAATCTTGCAAGAAAATCCATAACAGTGTTATAATTATAGCCATTTTGAAAGTAGCACCTTATTGCTTCTTCCTCCTCCATCACGATCTTCAAAAGCTTTGTAGCCATACCAGGAATACACATGAATCCCGAATTTTGATCTTCCGTTTTGTATTGTGCCTTACCCTTTTGACCCTCATAAATATTATTTAGGTTCCCAGGTTTTAGAATTTCTGTCTTGGTTTTTGGGTTTGGGTTTTGGGTTTTGGGGGGATTTTAGCTTTTGCGATTGTGTTGTGGCTTTTGCGTTTGTGTTTTCGAACTGGCGTTTGTGTTTTTGAATTGGCCTTTGTGTTTTGCACTTATGGGCCACCGTACTAATATCTATGTATTTATCTTTATGCTTGAGGAATGTTCCACTTCCTCGGCCGATACTCGTGACTTCAATCGGGCAGTGTAACCAGAAAGCCGTTGATTCTCATAACAAATTTAATGTGGTAAAAACGGAGTGAAACTGCAAAGGTTGTGCACGCCGGTCAAAAAGTCTAACTCAAAACTAAAACTACACACTTCAATGTTCATTGTCCTTAACGCAGTACACTAAGCTATCAATATTGTCTAATAGCGGCATAAGTTTGCGGGCGAAATATTTATTGTAAAAAGCTAGTTATGCCGGTAATATCTTGATCGGCTCCTAGTTCAAAGAAATGTATGTGGCGTGACAGCACAGGTAAATAGTAACGAAGGACAAAAGTTGTTCAATGATTCCATACACGTCTATAAGTTGCTTGTAAAAGTACAAATTTTTTTTTCCTAGGTGGCTGGAGGTAAACCAGATAAAAACCGTTGCCAAGGACGCGTTTGAAGAATTAACGTCGTTACAATTTCTGTAAGTATAACGTCTACGATTGCCAGCCTGATAACTCCCCATTCGAATTTATATTTGACAATTATTCTACGAGCTCGAGTCGTACATGAGCTGATAGCTAACGAGACGCGGAGCGCCGAGTTGGCTGATAACTCATTACGACGAGAGCGAGTGGAATAAGTGTTTTATTATGTACAAGCATACACTTTTTTAACAATAAAATCAGAAAATTCTAACGCTAACTTTGTCGATATAAGTTTTATCGTGTCTTTAAGTTTTAGTGTCAATTTTTTTCTTCAGAACCTGTTCAAAACTAATTTTCAACAATATAAAACGCTGCTTCTTTAAAACAAATTTGTACTCAAACCACTCGCTTTCAATGTGAAAAGAGTATCTCCAGACTCCATTTCAACAAGAGCAGTTGAAAAGTAATCTAGTTTGTTGTTCGAATTACCAGCTGTATTAAAAGAAAGAAAGATCAAACCTTTTAGTTCTATCACTACGGCCGAGCTCCTTCAAAATCTTTTGGACATGTTGGCACCAGTAGCCCAACACTGAACAGAATTTTCGAACCAGTCTATCCGCCGCTTCTCTGACGTTTCAAGCTTAAAGTCAGCTATTGTTCATTTTATGCACTTGATGTAGTCAAACACAATGTTCAAACAGCCACTCGAAGCGTATTGTATTCGTGTGACTTTTGTCTCAAGAGTCAAGGACAACATGCTAAAGATGTAGAATTCAAGTCTTCCTGTAAAAAAATTATCAGTTACTGCAATTTTGAAAATATTTGGTAACTTTTTTCTGGTTTCTGGCCTTCAGTTTGTTGAGCAGCAGTTTAACTGAATTATTTTGATTCTTCGAAGTTTAGTCTACAAGTTGAAATAAAATTCTAGTGCAAACAACGAGGCGACGCGTCGCTCAAATTTGGCGCAAAAAATTGTGTGTCAAACTGAGTTGCGGGAAAATTACACACGCGTGTTGCAAAAACTCTGGAAACATGTCCCGGTGATTTTCAATTTTAGCATGTTTTCTTTTTGCTTTATTTCATAAGACCAGATTTAAATGGGTTTTCATTTTTAGCTGTGCTGCTCTCTCAGTCAAGTATAAAAGTCATAATTTTTCGATCGATAGTACTCGTTTGGCTCGGCAATACGCCTTGGTAGACTGTGTTATCATAATATTTAGCATAATTCATCATTGCGAGCATAATTTTCAACCAATTCTCGAAAAACAGTACAGCTGGCATAAGTTGGCACTTTTGGCTAGTTTTGTAGCACAAAACGATCTTTCACTGGCAGTTCAACCAATTTTTGTGGCACAAGATCGGTGTTAAAAATCAAATTTTAAATAACAAAGTTGTTATTGTCCAATTATTGTAATATTCATTCTCAGGCAGTTTTGTTTTTTTGGTGGATTTGCTTTCTACATTCAAATTTTACTGCATATATTTTGCAAGGGAGTAATAACCAATTAATTTTAAAATAATTTGTGCTGATTATGCGTTAGGAAATGTCTTATTGTAAAAAGGTAAACGTATATGCCACGTACTTGTTTGTTGCATATTTATTTAGGTAATTTTTTACCAAATTTGATGTTGAAATTCAAAGCATAATTTTAGCATTTTAGCTAAAATGAACATAGATTGCAAACCAAGCATAATTAATGGCATAAATTTGGAAATATATGAGCACTGCTAGTGAGCATAATATGCTACTTTTGCAAGCACAATCTGTCAAACCTCGCAGCCAATTTTCCGCAACACTGCTCAGATAGGATTTGAGCTGAGATCCTAGCTGTGAAGGAACCAATCATAGAGCTCCGTTGCCATTATCTAGTGAGTTAAGTTATGAATATAATAATCTATGGACCGTTAATTCATGTGGTCAAAATGTTATATGTGTCCGTAATGAGTTTTATGGAGAGGTGGGGTGTTTGCAACCGAAAATAAGAAAACGTATCTTATTACCCTTATTTGGCCCGGGCTTTTTGTGGGTGCCTCGGGCCGGAAGGACGTGGGCGGGAGTTGCCGGTTGCCTTTTAAAACTCTGGTACTATTCAACATAATGGCTTGAAGTTTGGTGGACTAGAAAGAAATCGCAAGCCAATTAATTTTGTGTAGTTCAATTATCTCTGACGTCATCATTAAGTCGTAATGACGTCATAAATGTCAAAATTCAGAGATTTTAGAAAATCTCGCTATTTGGAAGCAGAAACCATAATAAACTTTTCTGAACTCGAAAACAACAAATAAATGATATATGTCAACAAATAACAGTATTGCAACTTGGCAACGCAGGTTCTGTCAGGAAAAAACAATGATCAAACCTCGCACTTGCTAAAAAATTATCTCTTTACTGTTTGATTCAAACTCCTTGGGTCTAATACCATTAATGTCACGCAATCCTTCAGTCCTGCCAAAAAGCATGGCTATGGTTATTGTAAACATGCCGGTTATATTTATCATTTTCGAAACATTATTTTATGGAACATCTTGGCTTTTTCGAAAATGATTAAACTATTACAATTACTATCACATGTATTTTAATGTGTAAACATACAGTGGGGGATGGGTCAACTTAACTCCGATCCCCCCTCCCACCCGCATCCCAAGAGACCCCACCCCCCTTCTTTAACGCCCCGTCAAGGTTTTCGGCAATCATATCAGATTTCAAGCTGAAAAATGGCAAGAACAATAATTAGCCGTTGCTTAATCATATTAATTCATTTATGTTCTTTCAATTAGTTGCAATGTCAAGTCTGACCTCCATCTTTGGCATCATCTAGTTACCGTCACGAGTGTTTTCTTTTTTATTTGCCTACAATTACTACAAGTTGCAATTGTAGTCAAAATTTTATTCTCGAAGAACGTTATTTTTTTTTCGGGAGGAAAGGGGTGAAGTTCTTCCCCCTACCGTTTGTCCACTTCATGTTTAAACGTGGCAATCGTAAAGTTAACAAAAGTACATCAAATGTCTTTTTTCTCTCTAACGACAATAATAAGTGAAAAAGGGTTTGAATGAGACCCTTAAACCACAGAAAAAATGTGGATTTTGACAAAAGCAGTAGTTTCTTTGATGAAAAGTGTATTAATTAAATCCTAAAAAATGTGCGGACCCCTTCACTAAAATGTTGTCTCCGCCCGAACTTCGCATTTATTTTTTTTAGTTTTGGTTAGTGCTTGAAGACTCATTTCTTATGTGATTTTGTGTTAATAGATATCTTGACATTAACCTAATAACAGCCAATCCGGTAAGAAGATTTAAATATCGGACAGCAGTTATTGACTGATTACACACATGTTTACGAGTTCCTTGTAAAATAATATTTTCTTTGTTAGGGATCTGTCTTACAACAACTTTACATCCTTGCTCAGCAGCACATTTAGAAAAACGAGGACGTTACGGTATCTGTAAGTAGCTCCTTTACGAATATTCTAGCCTGATAGCTTGTCATTTGAATTATTCGTTATTCTATGGTTATAACGCAAGTTCCGAAGTATTAACAATTACCATCTCTTTTTTCCGAAGCAAATGTAGTTCACACGGTTTGATTGAGCCCCTTAAAACAATGAAAAACAGCACATAACACATGCAGATTTTGACCAAAGCGTAGCATATTTGTTGAAAAATGTAGTAATTATACCATCAGAAGTCATTCCGAAGCCCTTCACTAAAATTTTGACTCCGCCCGACTCTTGCATTTATGTTTTATTTTGGCTAGTGCTTGAAGAGTTATTTCCCGTGGGGTGTTGTGTTAATGTATGTCTTGACAGTAACTTTATGGCAGCCAATCTATTAGAAAATTCCAGTAACGGACAGCAGTTATTGACTGATTACACACATGTTTACCAGTTGCTTGTAAATTAATATTTTCGTTCTTAGGGATCTGTCTTACAACAACATTACAACCTTACACAGTGGCACGTTTAGAGGACTAAGGTCGTTAGAGAATCTGTAAGCAACTCGTTTACAAATATTCCAGCTTGATAACTCTTTAGTCGAATTATTTTCGTTTTTCTATGGTTATAACACAAATTCCGTAGTAACAATTACCATCGTTTTTCTCGGAGCAAGGTGTTGTTTACACGGTTCGATCAAACCCCTCAAAAGAAAAAAAAACCCAGTTACTTAAATATGCAGATTTTGACCAAAGCGGAACATATTTGTTGAAAATGTAGTATTTGAACTCTTAAAAGTCTTTCGTAATCCCCTTCCCTAAAATCCGAAACAGCCATCTCTAAATCTTTGGCTAAACATGTCAATCCTTAAGGCACGTGGAAACTTGCAGAACCTGTAACCTACATCTAGGATCTAATAACACTCGTAAAACGAAAGTACAAAGATCTATTGGAATCTCCCAGCAGATTCAGTGACTGATATTCACTTACTTGACTAATAAACTATCCTCAATCCTAGAACGGGCAATCTAGCAAATCAGTCGGGGGGGGGGGCGTCAAACAGACCCTTACGATTTGCCAAAACGGGCTTATATCCGAAGGGGCTTAAAACCAAAGGTGTGTGGAACT
>JAOEJI010154457.1:0-12081 GCA_025448255.1 Umimayanthus chanpuru | reverse complement strand
AGATAGATAGATAGATAGATAGATAGATAGATAGATAGATAGATAGATAGATAGATAGATCAGAAATGAAAATGTTTGTGACTAGCTTTGCCTTTGAACTGCCCTCAAGCGCAAAGCTGGACTTATTTAACGTACCTCTTCTTCAAATGCTTTGACATAGCGTGAGGCCTTCATTGTCGACAAAGTGACTTGGTTATCCTCCAACAGCTGGAAAACTTCGTCTGTCGCCCTAAAAGACAACAACAGGAGATACGTTTTTTATTTCACAGCGTGAAGCCTTCGTTGTCACATGGTGAAATTTTGTATGTGCGCGCGGAAACTGATTTTCCTCGTTACACTTTCTGCACGCCGGCTTTCACGATGTCTTTTCCGCGGCTCGACGAACTCAAGGGACTGCTCGTAGTCGTTTGCGCCGTTTGTAAGATCTCTGATTGTCAACTATGATAAAGAGTAGCTGAATACACTCACTTGAGTTTGAAGTGTCCCCTGTCTTTGTAGGGGCCAATGTCGAGGGTTATCTGCTCCCACTGCGAGGCAATACCTTTGATGGCCTATAACACGAAACAAAAAAGTAATTACTACTCAATACCTAAGCGCATTTTTCCAAGTGAAGATACAAACTCCACACTCACCTGTTCAATGGATAATTCCTTGCTGGCGGCTCCTGATACCTCAGAAATTTGTTCCCCAAACTGGTCCAGCCCAAGTTCGATTATTTTTTCAAGAGTAAAATCATCAGCTGCAAACAAAACCGCAAAATACACACAATACTTTTTGACAAGTAGTAATTTTCAAACCAAGTACGACACAAAAAAAGCTCTGTGAAGCTATCTAGTGATTTATTATCTCTCTCTTATTTGATGTAAAACTGGATCACTCAAACTTGCTTGGCTAAAATGAGAAAAAATTTAGTACCGTTTAGCGAATAAAAGTCAAAACATCTTGGCAAAACTGTTATCATCTTTTCAAGGCCTTTCTTGCATAAATCGAAATTTATAAAACATTTGAAAGATCCGACAGTACCCTGTAGCATCTATAACAAGTGACCACCCAGTGGGCGAAAACCAAGCACAACGAATCTTTAATTAACGAACAACAAGAAAACAAACTATTGAAAAAAAAACAGAAAGAAAAAAAGTAGGAGAAACATTATTACCGCTGTGATCAAAAGGTTTCTGTACTTCATTCTTGATTTGCTGCCAGTGGCGATCTCGCATAGCGGGGTTTTTGAGGTCTTGAATAAGGGGCATTGTCCGCTTGAACTGCTCAATACGGTGCTTGATAGAGTCGCAAATCTCCCAGTTCTTATCCTAAAGAATCAAAATTGAGGGAACAAGTCAGTGCACATAATACAAAAGGGAACAAAATTGTTCCGCAGATGGTATCACAGCCCTGTCACCATTTGCAAGAATCCTGCAGTTTCTTTACTTGAAGCATACAATTAGACAATAGCATAATTTTCAAAAATTGTCAAATGTATTCTGCAAAACACTTTGAACACTTTCCGAAGGTTTCCGAAGATTATCGGAAGATTTTTTAAAAATATGTACATTTTGACTATCAAAGAATAGTTCAGGACAGCTTGAGGGCATTAACTTTATCTTCTCATTGCAAAAACAAAAGCAATAGCTCCGTTTTTTTGGAATTTGTCTCTTAGATCCAGATATCTCAAACTTCTGGTTCCTAGTTCTAAGGGATTCGGCTATTTGCAACTCTTTCCTCTTCCCCTAAATTGGGCGTCAAAAGGGAATAAATGAGTTTCTTGACAACTCACGCAACAAGACAACAATTTCAGTTGTTTAAAATGTGCAGACGGCTGCTAACAATAACCCCGTCCATGGAAATATAAAACTAGTCGCGTAACTAACTGATATTGAGTGACGCCTATTAACGAGCAAGTTACAAAGCTACACTTGTATGTACCATCCTATAACCTGATATGTAGCCATCAATGTGATTCACTACTGTAGTATAGAGTACTACACAGTCTTACGCAACTCTTCTAATTTTACTTCCATGCACCAAACAAGAAAGAACCACTTTGCCATATCTCTTGGAATACCCCTAAATTCCTAGATGACTTACGTCTCATTTTCGTCTGAGTTTTGGCGGCTAGTGGATTGTCTCTGCTAGAAACTGACTTTGTAACTTTTCACTGACACACTCACCCTACGTTTCTAGAAAGTAACTCTAACGTAGTCTAGACTCTAACCTTAGTTCCCTGACCAGTTTGTTTAGCCTCTTGTACAGTAGCTGTGACGTAGTCTCTGTACACTAACCTTTAATTCCCTGACCAGTTTGTTTAGCCTCTTGTACAGTAGCTGTGACGTAGTCTCCATGTTCCCAGTCTCCAGTTCACTGAACTTGCCACCCTTCCACTCGTCCCAGAGCTCCTCCCATTCCTTTGTGATGGTCCATACTTGTTCCAGATATTCCAAATCTTTCTCAAGCCCTTGTAGATCTTTAGACGGAGTTTGTTCAATCTTGAAGATGTTCAGCCCACGCCGTAGCTGGGCTTCCTGTGTCTTCAAGTTTTGAACTTGGTCATTGTACGATTTGACGTGCTCCAGGGCCTTCATATAAACCAGAAAAAAATTTTAATTATCCCATTTGTCAATATATAAACTTCGATAACATGTGCAAAGCAATCTTTGCCTCCCCGCCGACCTTTATGGTCTCTCGCAGCGAAGAAATACAATAATCTACAGGGTGGCTTAGCGGCCATCTGGGAAACGATAAAACAAGTACTAAATTGGTACAGTTTAAGCTTAAAAGGTGAATAATAACAACAGCGTACGGATAGTTTCATTTCACCTCGCAGTTCTATTTAATCAAATGTTTCGCTGGTTACCTGGAACAAATTTATCAGTTTTACAATTTTACCATGCCTGGTTACAACCACAGCATTTTTAACCATAATCCTGGTAAGCAGAGTTATCGGTTCTACTTCACTGAATTTGATTGATCGGTAAATGATACATACATATTTTCTAATTGAAAGATAACGAAATCATTCAATATGAGTTAAGTTTCAAAGAAACAATAGTGTTCAAAACTCCTCTTTCCTTCATAACTAAATATTGGTGTATGTTGTTGAGGTAACGCTCATTGTTTAATCGCACAAACAAGGAGCATGGCGGAGGTTTAAACATAAAAAGTAAAGAAAAGAGTTAACGACACAAGTGTTCGAAACTCCTCTTTTTCATAGATAACAATACTTGGTATATATTGTTGATGTAAAATGTTACCATCAGTTTGTATACCCATTACTGTAGCACGCGTTTTCTACTGCCGATCCCAAGCGATTTAAGCCTCTGGCTTTGCCTCTACTCTTATTAAGCTGTGCTCTATTATACTGAAACAAATTGAAATTGAAATGTAAGCTCCTTGGACGCACCTCTTTAACAGCAATTGAGCTGCTGAAGGGACCTTTGCTCTGGAACTCCTCAAACAGATTCCCAACTGTCTTCTTGAATTCTTCAGACGAGTTGATAAGGCCTGTCTTGAACTTGTCCTTGCTCTTTTTCAACATGACGTCACTGTCGATGAGACACTGTTGGAAGGACACCCATTCACCGTTCAACTCGTCCAACATCTGCTGCACCTGGGAAGACAGTAATAATTACAGTCAAAAACATGGACAATGTAGAGTAAAAACCATGAGAAAATAGATATTGATGAGAACAAGAACAAGTACATACTAGAACTTGTAAGCATGTTGAAGAAAACGGAAAAGAAAAATTGAAAAGGTAGAAAACACGGAGAAGGAACTGAAAAATTATAATATATTTCTTAACAATGCAATTGAATACTTACCAATGCTTTTTACAATAAGAATAAAACCGAATGGAAAGAGAAAACTATGAAACATATATTGACAAAGAGAAGAAGAGTAATGATAAGCAAAAGAAAGACGGCGAAATTAGCGACAGGAGAACATAAAGAAGGCTAAAGACAATTAAGAGTGTTGATAGAAATTAAATTTTTTAAAGATTTCCAAAAGGTTCCGAAACCTAAAAATGTTTTCAACAACTTCTGACGATTTCCGAATATTTGTATCTTTTGTCAAAACAACAAAAGGTACACTGCATTGCTCTCTAAAATATGAATTACACTTTTTGCTTTAAAGACGATATTTCGCTGCGCTTGTATGTAAGTATTGTTCTTACCACCAAAAACCATAAGTCATATATCTTTGTACTTTATTATACAGAAGAAATTAAGACAACCATGCTTTAAACGTGCTCCACTGTTAATTTATTACCTCTTCTGGAATGGCAACTTCGTACTTTTCCAAAATAGCGAATTGTTCGTGTAATGGAGTAAACTTGGCCTCAATGTTGGGAAGGTCCTGCTGAAGCTGTTCAAGTAGTGCTAGACTCTCTCCCAGTTGGTCCAGAGTTTCCGGTGGCGTGCTCAGCCTGAGATGGTTAAAAACATAATAGGTGATGACGAAAAACTGAAGTAGTTTTAAAGAACTGTTTAAATGGATCCATCAGATTGGCCCAACAGCACTGTTGAACAGCATCCAAGATTGTTGGATGCTACATGCTGGGTCCAACAATGTTGGATGGTATTGGGCCAACATGTTGGATCCGTTTGAACACTGTTTAATGAAGTTGGACGATGTTGGACGAATTTGATTGGTTTCATCTTCTCTTCCAACATCATCTGACATTGTTGGACACAACATAATGGATGCGTTTGAACACTTTATTGCTTGATGTTGGACGAGTTTGATTGGTTCAATCTTCTCTTCCAACATCATCCAACATTGTTGGACACAACATAATGGATGCGTTTGAACACTTTGTTCCTTGATGTTGGATGATGTTGGACGAGTTTGATTGGTTCAATCTTCTCTTCCAACATCATCCACATTGTTGGACACAACATAATGGATGCACTTGAACACTTTGTTGCTAGATATTGAACGAGTTTGATTGGTTCAATCTTCTCTTCCAACACCATCAAACATTGTTGAACACAACATAATAAATGCGTTTGAACACGTTAAATGCTGGACGTTGTTGGACGAGTTTGATTGGTTCAATCTTCTCTTCCAACATAATTCAACATTGTTGAGCCAAAAATGTTGGAAGAAATCGGATTCTTTTAAACGAGCGACTTTCCCAAAATATTTGCAGCTACGTAGCAACTACTTCAGTCATCGTGGATTCGCTTTTTGAGGTATCACAATCAGGATAAAAGTGACCGCAATTCTGGCAGTGGGATTAAAATGCTGCTGATAAATAAAATCAAAGGATCAGCTATCTGAATTGTAAACAGTTCTTATTTGTTTTAAGTCTATCTTAAGAAAACTAACCCAAACCTTATATTTGTTAGAAGTTAAAGGTCACATCTGGAACTCGTAGACTGCTGAGGTGCGCAGTTGTAATTCCTTACAAGGTTTTAAGTACTAACCAAATAGAGATTTCATGAGCAACCGACTTAAGTGATTTAGATTTTAATTGACGCAGTAATTTGCTCACCACCTTAATTGTATCTACAAGCACGTTTCTAAAATCTAAGGGAATCTATTTAGTTATAAACCTTGTTTATAGAATGTAAGTTATCACTGCAAACTTGCTTTGAAGATCCAGTTGTTTGGGAAGCCAATATATTTACCACTACTATTAACATTAACAACACCATTGTTAATTACCATTACCATTACCATTACCAATACTATTACAATTACCACTGTCACTGTTATTATTATTATTATATTTATATTTATCACTATCATTATCATTATTTAATATTATTACTATTATTCTATTCAGTAAAGCTGGTAGTACTCAGTAGACTGCTTACTTCTTGGCGTTGTCTTTGAGGAAGTTGTGCAGCTCCAGCAACTTCTGGCTGGCCATCTCTCTCAGCAGTGTGGTGAACTTGCGCTGCCACTCATTACAGTGTCCCAACAGGGCAAACTTCAGTGGAGAACAGTCCAGCAACACGAAATCGATGTTCAACACTGTCTCCTCTTTCTGGAAGTTGTTGGCAATTTCAGTGTATCTGAAATATGAAGTGTTTAATAAAAAGAAAGAACAAAAGTATGGAGACGAATAAAACAAGGAGAAAATAAACGATTTCAGGTGAGATGAGATGAAGCAAAGCAGATTTGTTTCTACAACAAAATTCAACGACATCAGGTAAATTAGGTAGCACAAAAATTAACCCCTTCAGCCCAAGCCCGTTTATCAGTATACAAGTTCTCCTTACATTATTCACACAAAATAAGTTGTTTGGTAATGAGAATAAAGCACGATCATACACAACAATTTATCTAAGATGAAAAACAAGTTTCTCCCAACCTGTATACAAGGAAACTATAGACTAACCTCAGGTTATTACAGCTAGCTGAGCACCTCATTTCTGTAAATATTTGCTTTTATTTTTCTATTGTATAATTCTCTCAAGTACTAAATAAAGTTATTGTATTGTATTGTAATGTATTGTGTACTATAGAGATAGTTTAGGATAATCCAACAATACGTCATATGACGTGTTTACGGCTGAGAGGATTGGTTTGAGGCTAGTTAAAGTTCATACCTGGCCTGAGAGGCCCAACTGGATGGTTCAATTAACATGTATGTAGTGCAGTTTGTATACATACCTTGCAATGTCTGCATCAAAGGACGAAACTGGAGGGTTGAGTCTCTGGTATCGACGAATGAACGAATCCTTCTGGATTTCCCAAATTTCGCGATACCTGATAAATTAAATTTGTAACGTTTTAACAATCGCCATTTAAATGTTGAAGTAACATAACAGAAACATAAAAGTTCATCAGGAACCATTTTTTTGGTCTTAATGATACTTACATATACTTTTCTTTGTATCGTATCTTTGAAATGTGCCGGTCTAGCTTAACTTAGTTTAGTTTAGTGAAAAGGTTAAATTCGATGAATTCTCATATCCGCTTGATTTAATCAGGGACAGTCAGGGCATGCTTGTAACTTGATGATACCGGTTTAAATTAAGACATAAAACTCTTCAAAATATTGAAAACAAAAGACAGAATGATCTCTAACCGTGAGCCTGGTCACCTGTCAAATCTTGGTTGGGTTCAATGGTCCAAGATATTGTGAGATTGTTTGTCTCAAATTTCTTTCCAACTTGTGAAAACTGGAATCAGACAAGCAAGTGCAAATCTAATTAACCAAACTTGAGACTGTACAAATACCATAAAACCTCGAAAACAAGCCCAGTGGGCTTAATCTCGAGAAGCCCATCTCGAAAAGAAGCCCACCTCTTGAGTTTGCAAAAGTAATCTCGAAAAGAAGCCCAACTCGATGAAGACGCTCATGGACTTCTTTTCGAGATAGAAAATAATGAGGTTCGTGTTTTTCTTGAGAATTATTTGACATTTAAGTATATTTCGTTGTTGAAAAATTTGTGTAGTAGTCTTGTTCACTGTTTTATAGTCGTCAATTTCAATAATTGCAGCATTCATCTTAAAAAGAATCCCCCTCTTGAGTTTGTAAAAGTAATCTCAAAAAGAAGCCCATCTCGAGAAGAAGCCCATCTAAGGGCCTTAAAAAGAAAAAAAGTCCATGGACTTCTTTTTGAGGTTGTACGGTACTATCCTAACCTTTGTGGTATTCTTCAGAGATTTCCATTTTTATTGAAGAAATCTGCTTCACGTTACAAGCATGTTTCATTTCCAGGAATGGTTCGATTTTGCTGATATTACCCAAAGCAAACTGGCGGGAATAACTTACGTGTCCCATGTAGTGAGGTAGGACTGGAGCTGACTTTTGTTGGCAGACATACCAGTCTTGATCGCAGCTTGGATTTTCTTGGTTTCTTCATCGTTTTCAATAACAGTGTGAACCGGCTGTATCAACAATCACAGTACAGCATTAGTATATTCACACTTGACATGTGTCAGGAGGCGGAAGGGACAGGAGCGGGGCTGATGTGGGGTATTCGTTAACTCCCACCAGCTCGAAGTAGGGACTTTAACCAGTCTTGACCAAAATTTGTAGTGCAGCCAGTTGAGGTTAATTAAAAGTTGCAACATTTACCTTGTCCCGGGGTGGGGAGTTTGTACAGTATTCCAAAAAGAAATTCAAATACCCCATAACTCTACAGATGTATATAGGGAATGATGGAGTTGGACAAGCGGTGTTCGCTAACCATACATAACTCCCATTTGCAATCATTGGCTGCCTCTGCTTGTTGAGATCCGCTTGTAGAAACTATATCCATGTGTAGAGATCTACTTGTTGAAATTATAAAGTTACCAGCAATGGAGTATACTTGAAGACCTAGAGGTGGTCCATCGGACGGGAGAATGTTCAGGGTCGATATGAAAGTCAAGTAAATTTGCCCTCCTGAGACTGATTGCCGCTGGGCCTCCGAGACTGGCAGGGGAGGCTCTATCTAGCTGTGCACTTGTTCATCAAAAGAAGGCCTTGGCTTGAGTGTAGAAATGTATTCTTACCTCTTTATTTGACTTCCGTTTGGTCAGCAAGTCTGGCAACCGACCAAAGATCCCTAGACAGTTGGTTAATTGGCCGGCGATGTTATTCATCATACTCGCAAGCTTAGCCAGGGTTGGAGAAAACTCCACCTAAATCATTAAAAATGGAGAGAGGTTTCAAGTCAAAACAATTGTCGAATCGTACCGCTTGACATGCAAACAGTTATACACGAATCAATTACATTTTCATAGTTTGAATAAAAGATAAACGTTTAAAGTCATCGACAAATAAATTAGGATTTCATCCGCAACAAATATGCAATCACAGTTTGTTCTGCAAAAAATTCACCCAGGCTCCTAGCAAGACAAAAACAGAATTCGCATGGTCCTATCTGGTAACGGAACAATCCTAACCCAGGGTTTTCATGAATGCAAAAAATTGCGCGTTTTACGTAAAAAATATTTTGAGACGCAAAAATTAAAATGCCGTACATGTGCGTCACTGGAACGCAGAGGATCGATAGAATTTAAGTGACAGAAAATCTCATTCAGCAGAGGAAGTAAACTTTTCTTTGATGCAAAAGAAAGATTAAAATCAGCTTAAATGGTGTATCTTGCGGTTTGGACGTCAATAAACTGAAAAGTTTAAGCAAATGTGACTGAAATTGAAGAACACAAACTCCTGTTGCGTGTCGTTTGCGTGAAATTTCAGAGCGTTACACCAAGGGACAAAGTTTTTCTCTTGATTAGGTGGAAGTACTCAAAATTTATTTGGGACCCCTAATTTAAGAACGCAGGAAGGGGTCCGTGGGATCTCTCATAAAATTTCTACTGAGTGACTCATAATCTTATCTTTATCTACTGCGTCTCTCGTACCTTGTCTCCCTCCAGCACTACTTTCACTCTCAGCAGAGGGTTCGGGGTGCTCTTGCCATCTCCACTGATTGCTCTCGACAGTTCCTGCAAAGACCACTTGACGTTCAATCTGAAGGCCTCTTCAGCCATTCTGTCCATCTTCTCGGTGTATCGATGCCAGTGATTTTGTACCTGACAAGAAAAACACAAGGAGTTTATCTATTTATTTAGCTTTTTTTCCCTGAAGGGGAGGGACACTGCTACAGGTATCCCCAGTTACAGCAGGCCGCAATCTCAACTATTGCCTACTCCTATCGACATGTGAAAGGGTTCTTTGACGTCCCCCGATAGAACGTCGACAGACGAGACCAACAGCTTAACGTCCTTGTTCATAGAGTTCAAAAAAAGTTTGCAAAAGCTCATACTAAAATTAAAAGACGGTTCATACTGAAACGTTGCTGATAGCAGTTATGGATATTAACACTTTTCGAACTGTCACATTGGGCATTAATATTTTTCAAAACGTTACTTGTTTATTTCACTGTACTCAAGTTGCTTATGACTGATCTTCACTTCACCTGCCACCATACTGTAACTGACATTATTTCCCTTTGTATTTATCTGTTGTCCACAAATACTAACTACGCTGTACACTTTCCTTTTATTATTATTATTATTATTATTATTGTTATTGTTATTATTATTATTATTATTATTATTACTATTATTACTATTATTTGCCTTCTCTTCTTTGACATTGCTGTAAATGGAAACGGAAATATTCAACTCTCCAATTTAGCTTTTTGCTATTACAGTTGGCTCGGCACTATGTTCTTATTAGATATTATATCACAAACGGTACACAATGAAATAATATTGTCACAGATCATGTGACCTGATCACACAGTTTTTACATCACTGTGAACATGCAAGGCTCCAGTGAGAACCGAAAGCTCAGTTAAAAAACTAAGTGTAGCGTCAAAAACTTATAGTTCCCTCAAGAAAATATTGTTGTTGTTGTTGACAAGCAGAATCTTCTCACCTACATCATATGGTAGATAAACCATGCATAATTTCCTCCACATAATAGAATGGAACTGAACGTGTTCAACGGTGCATTAGAACACATTTGTACATAATAACGAAGATTATGTAACAACAATTTTGAAATGAAATTTTTATTTATTTAATTTGATTTGATTTGACCACGAGAAAGAAGGTGCCGTGCCAACCTGTGAAGTTCGAGAGTCGCCCTCTACTCTGAGAATGAAATATCCCATTGGATAAAAAGACAATATAAATAACCCAAAACTGATCATCCGTAAACAAACATACAGTTACGTGTTGTTAAAAAGTGTCAGTTGTTGTTATTGCTATTGTTCAATAACTAATGGAATAGTTCGTTCTCTGAGAAGAGCTTTACTGAAGTTTAAAGGAGGGCAACCTCTCGCACTCACTTTCTTCAATCAGACTAAGCTAGGACTCCTTACGGTCTCTTTTGATAGTGAGAAACTAAAATCTAAAACAAGTAACAACATTGATAAAATTAGATACTAAAAGTATTTGGCTAGATTCGTACTCTTTCTTCAGCGAAGGAGCTAAAACAAAACTTCTTTATGTAGGGACCACTAGAATGTAACTATACCACAAGAAGAAGAGATCACTTGTTACGAGAGAATCAATGCATTAGTAAGAGAAAATAACAAAAACACAACTGCATGATACACTATACAATGCAAGATATAATTTTACTTACATCTTGACCGTCATTCCTGAACACTTCATATGTGTTCTTCATTGTAGTAACAATTTCCAGGTGAATTACATGCAGCCTCGTCTGGACCAAACTACGATGGGTTTTCTGCAACAAGAAACAATGTAGTTTGTAAAATAGAACGATTTCCCTTAAAGCATCAACCTGAAGGCTGCACTGCTGTATAAGTACCATCCAGTTTACAGGGCAAAAAACTGAATATGTCAAACACATAAACTGGAAAGTCTAAAGCTTTATTGACTAACATTGTCATTACTTTTCATTGGAACGAGGGGAAATGTCCAGAGTTTATGCTTTAATACATTGCTATTCTGCTAAAACCTAACTCAATTGCGACTTTCCAAGCAATCAAATCAGAATACACGACAAAACAGAAAAAAATAGGTTTTATTTCTGTAATTTCTTACATTACGATGTTTCTCAACCCTTTTTACAAAACACACGTACCGTCGTTAAAAATGCTACACTCCAGTCTACAGTACAACTGCACTGTTACAAGGTGACTAGACCGTTGTAATACAGCAAGACACAATGGTAAACTAACGGCGTAATAATTCGACTTATCATCCTCCTAGAATAAACTTACCGTTTTCACTAAAAAAAACGGCACAGGCACAAATTTCAAGCCGCGTATACGTACTCTGAATCAAGTACAAGGTTTAGTCTTATGTTTTTATTGGCTAGTTCTCAGATATCAATTTAAGACAAGCAGTAAATACCATATACATACCTGTTCCTCTTCAAACTCCAAGTTGTCGTACACTCTCTTGCCGTCAATCTTCACCAAAAGCATCTCACTAATCTTCTTGCAGTCTCTGGAGATAGTAAGGTTTGCATTCTTGTACTCGTCCACAATGGCTTGGACCTGCAAGGGATGAAAAGTCAACTGCATTAACCAAATCACTTTATTTTAATCAAAAATATGAGTTTCGTAATAGGCCTTCTGCATGATGACGTTTTGCTGATCAATTTCACCACCACGCCTCACTCCCATGCACTATTTGCACGCTTCTTTCACCTT
>JAOEJI010153346.1:1215-12086 GCA_025448255.1 Umimayanthus chanpuru | reverse complement strand
CCCTTTACTAGACCAAATGGCGTGAAAACCATACCCTCTCCAGCGGCACATACCCGTATAGCCAATATATGGGAGTACCCCCCCCGGGGCACGATGTAGCCTGTGAATAGGCTCTCCGCTCGAGCGGGGCGAAGCGAGCCGCGGAGGGAAGAACGGAGAGCCTGTTCACAGGCTAGGGACGATGGCGACGACGATGACGAAAATTACAACAGCTTTTATTATGTGTACGAATGGAAAATTTATCAAGCCACGAGTAATTTGGTAACTTCAGAAAACATTTTTCGACCTTCAAGCTTTCATACTTAAGCTTAAACACTCTTACACAAATTACCTTTGTGTATTTTTTTTTTTTTTGCTCTCGTCTTTGTAGCCTGTGATATAGCATTTAAATAATACTTTTCCTCAATACATGTACAAACTACTATAAAGGCAACTACAAGTACTTGAAATGGGAATTTTAGAACTTGCAGGTGGAAACATTTATCTAATAATAGCAAACGAAGTAATTTATGGTTGTCATTAGAAGTTGGAGGGGGGAAGGGCAACCGGAGACGTGTTGAGTGTCGTAATTAACGCGACCATTCATTTTGCAAACATTGTTGGAAGAAGCGTTAAATATATTGGAAAAATGCTTGAAAACTTGTTGCACCTGGGCGTAGCTTTGCACGCATCGTGCACACATTTAATTATACCTTAACGAGCCACAAGGTTCTGATAAGATCAAGTTACATCAATTATCATTAGGGCCGGATAGTCGGGAAAGCTTGCACAGTCAAACAAATATTTAAAAACAGGAGGAGAGTAAATCATTTCTAAGCCAGTGTGGGAAGTTTTCAAGATGTGCATTTAAATTCTGAATATTTTGCTTATCTAGAAACAGTTTTATTGTCTCGCTCGAAAGGCAACACCGACTGCACTGCAGTTTTCGTTGTTACGATATTCTAAGCAATTCTAAAGTTGATATCTTTGTTTTGTTATATTTCTATGGATTTATGATATGCTTTACTAAGCCTTGGATTCAATCATTAGGTCACCATAGGAGCCGGCTCATAGCCTATCATCGATTGTCAGTCTCCCGAACAACATAAAAACTGATTTTGTTTCTTCTTCCAGTTGTTAAAATATCTTCTCTTTTTAGTTGTTATCTTGTTCAGTTGTTATTCGCAATAAAACTATACGAAACGGAGATAAAGTGGTGTATTAAGAATATTAATGACATCTTGAATTTTCAGTTTCATTTCGAGTTTCTAAGCCACTAACTGTGTTTTCTTAAGACGCCCACGTTCGTGTTAAAAAAGCCAACAATCATTTGAAGAGCGATTTGTGGTGAAATTTTGGCCGGACCACCTGCCTTCAAATAATTTTTTTCTATCAATACTATTAACACAAATTTCAGCTACGAACATGCAACAGAGAAATGTAATTACGGTGAGCTCTTTTTGCGAACTAAAACATATATCGTGCATTTCTAAAACTCATTCAACTTCTATGAATATTTTTGCTTGGTTAAACGCAAGTAAAACAAAAATTATTCAATTTAGTTGCTTGCACGTATTTTGCATAAATATACATCGCAGTGAAATTGAAATAAGATATTTTGTGTAAACATCAGTGCATTTGGAGCGCTGCATGTTATATTTGCAGGATGTTATAGATGTCACACATTACCTAAATATCACTCAACTTTCAAAAGCTACACAAGTAAAAAGTGTGTGGCAAAAATTCCTGATCAAACGCAAATCGAATTTTAACTTTAAGAGAATCGCATGTTTAAGAAAATTTGTTTTGTGTTTGTAGTCAATTGAAAATGTATATAAACGAGAGAAAGAGAGAGAGAGAGAATTCTTTGTCATTTTAATGTTTAGACCGAGATATAATGGAAAGGGCTTCAACAAATAAATTGTGTACTGCTCAAAATTTTGGAGTAAAAGTAAAGTCATAAATCATCTTAAATTGTATGCAAAGCTTTTTATAACAACATCTGCGAAGCCAATGAATTGCGGTGTGGTTGCTTCTGTTTTGGAAGGACCTGCATATAGCAACAAACTACAAGGAAAAAATTGTTATAGTATAGGACCAAACAATATTTTGCTATTTTTAGAAGAGATTTCACTCAGATACAAACCCTTAGCAAGCCGGAATTCACAGCTGGGCAACTGGTGGCGCCGCATCCAATCGTTTGCTTTTGAAAGTGTCATAAAACTGAAAAGAAAGACTTCTACAAATTCCGCCTCAACGCTTTGTTGTAGGCAATTTGAAACTGGAGAAGATAGACATTCGCTATGGTAATATTATTACTACTATTATAGGGGTTTTTTTTCTGAGAAAGATTTTCTCGAATCGATTATTAATATTTTTGAACTCAATATGACAATAAATCGAAATCGGACTTTTCCTGCTGCAAGACTGAAAGCATGATTTCAGACATATTTTTCTCACTGTTAATGGCTTTGGTCAAACAGGTAAACATGAATCACTACACGATATTCTGTATGGAAACATTTTTCCAGCAATACTGTCTTGTTGTCTGTTCGGTGCATTGCACTGTATGCATTGCGGCTATTAAACAAGAGGAAATTGCATTTTCTGTAAATTATGTTCCATAAATCGCCCAGAAGTATTCGACAAAAGCCTATATCATGCTCATTTAAGAGGAATATTTTAAGACGCTAAACTAATATATTTGCGGCTACACAAATCGCAATTTTGAAAATTATATTGACCACGCTGTATTACCTTGAAGAGTTTTGACTAATTTAATCAACAAAAAACAGCAAATAATTTTACCCGTGAAGAAAATTATTCTCGACACGCATCTTCGAACATTATCGAGTCACAATTTAATTCATTGTGTGGTTGCACAAACGCCTTTATGCTTCAATTGATAATTGTCCCAGACCATCCAAATGAACTTTCAAAGAGGTTAATTTCAGTTCTTTGGTGTTGTCAATTTCGGGTGAAATGAACGAAGTAATGCAGGTTATGGTTTTGCAAAACAATGAGAAATCGATCATAATTTCTTTCGGAGCTGAATTTGTCTTTACTCGCACTTATCCAATCGACATAGCATCAAAACTTTAAACGTTTTCTAAGTCATCGTTTGATTAAAAACATCGAAAAATAGCCCCTCTCGGCCGGAACGCACATGGCCGACGCGCGATGCCCGAAATAATAGATTAAAAACTTGCGATTCTAAAGTAAACAGAAACTTGGAATATCTTAAATGACAGCTTGGGTGCTTGAGTAGTCACGACATTGCTTTGCTCCCACAAAATAAATGATTTACATCGCTCGTCGAATGTGAAGATTTTACGCTAATGAGGCACTGCACTGAATTGTGAGCCCTTACGTATAATTTTGAAGAGGAAATTTAATCAGGCTGTAAAAACTGTAAATCTACCTAGAGGGTGTCATTGGTCATAAAATATACATGGTGAAAGATCTCGCCTTCTCGTCGTTAACACTTTCCAAAATTGTTTTTCCCTTGTGTAAACTTTTAACAACAAAAACGTTGCGCTGCTTCATGGAAAACAAACTGACAAACGTCATAGGAATTATTGGAGGAGAAAATTTATTCCGAAGCTTGTAGTGGTTTTCGTAATATGGATGTATAACACTTGTGGTAAACTTATTGTTAATCAGCGAAATTTTGAAAAACGGTGCGGTTTGGATCGATTTCTAGTAAACGCTTTTATCGATCAAAGTCTTAAAGAAACCCAACTAAAACAAACATAGCTCACCTGCCACGTCGGGTCGGCAGTCCTGTAATACATAAAGTTCTCCTTTATCCATTTGTAGATTGCGCTAAGTGTGATCTTGCTTTTCTTGGTTTCTTGCATAGCCATACAAATTAACGTGGCGTAAGAAAATGGAGGCTTGCGATGCGGATCGTTTTTGTAATCTATGCTTTGCTCCTTGCCTGAACTGCGATCAGAAAATTTGGAATCGCCCGAGTCGCTTTGTTCGTCAGAATCGCACGAATTACTGGAAGGCGAATGAGCAGAGTCTATCGATGAACCGTTCGTCGTTATATCCTGTATATTTATGCTGTGCAGCCACTGTAAGTTCGTCAGACTATCATCCAACGACGAATTATCATCCTCATCATCCGAAGGGTTTTGTGCTTTCCAGTTAGCAGCAAAGATATCGGCGTATGATTTCGTAGCTACAGGCATTATACTCATAATATTGCACACGACGTGGGTGAGAAGGCCGGTTTTCAAATCGTGCTAGCAGCTGTCCTCAACTTGCGCTGATAAATATCTCTGTCCGATTTTGGAACAGAGATAGTTTACGAGCTATCGATTATTTATTTCTATGATCTTCTTCTTGATACTGGTAGCAATAGTTCGTAGATTCAAAGAGAGTTGATCCAACTTCGCTGTCCCGTTTTCCAACGCAACCTAAAACGTTGGCTGTCAGAATCTTGGATGAACTGATACGAGACGCCAGTGACAATCGGAATCCTTTCGAATGCAAAGTAACCGTGCTATTGAAGTGCCTGCCTATTGTTTCTCGGTTCGACAAGAATGATTTCCGCTTTTCTCTCCCTTGGAAGCGCTGCAGTGTAAGGGTATATGTGCTAAGAATTCTACACGAGATCTTAGTCGAGATCTCGAACAAGACACCTCGTTAATCCTCGCTGGTTTAAACACACCACAAATAATATATTGAAACCGAGATATTTACCACATGAAACTCCGAACGATCAGTGGTTTCCTCTCTTTAAAGCTTTCCATATCCTGCGGCCGTGGATGAACAGTGCACTGGAGGCTTCTGCGGATTTTATCTTTGAAGTTTAGCGAGAAATCTGTTAATATTATTGTGTGAACTGTTGTCGCAGGGAATCGCCAGCCTTGTATTTTGATGTGTTGTTGTCTAGCTGGTCCCTAAATGAATGAGCATCACATAAGAATTGTTGTACTTTTCAGCCAAATTAATTATTGTAACCACGATCCGCATAAACACCTAAGTCAGCGCTGATTGGCTGATTGGTTGCTAAGTGGGTTTTACATAATCGGGGCAAAACCCTGACGCCAAATCCGGCTATCTGATTGGATAGCAGTTGCTATGATTTCGGATTGTTTCTAAACGTGGCGCGTGCGCTGTGGACAATAACCAGAAACGGAAGTGAAAATACACTATTTGGCAAACAAAACCATGGAAACCGGATAACTTTGCTTCCTTTTTCTCAAATTCGCTAATTTTATTAGGAAAATTGCTTCGCGGTCGTTTAGACGATTATAGTGGCAAATTTACTTTTTGAACTTTATCAACGTCCTTTGCACGCGAGAGTAGCGAACAATTTCAGCATCGAATTCAAAGGAATTCGAAGCAGCAAGCCGTTGGAAATCTGAAATCAAAATATGCCTTGAGGTCAATTTTTGCGTCAAAAATTGACAAGGGTCGCTCAACATTTCATTCCTATTTCCTTAACACATAAGTTCATCCAACTTCATTGAGCAAAATAATTTTATAGAAAGGAGACTAGCAATGTACACCAACTCAGTATAAAGAAAGGTTATCGGGGGTTCTTTTTCCCAACATATAAAACATTTCAAGTGTGCTCACACAGATCCAAATAAGTCTTAAAAAATATTGCAGTTGCTCTCTGACCGTATAAAGTTACTATTCAGGAAGTTGCTTCACCTTATCTGCAGATCAACAGTTATTTTATCTGGTCACATGAAGGCTGAACCGTGATGGAAATCACATTTAATATCACTGCACCGATCTACGTCGCAAGTTTCCCTTTCGCAAATGGTCGTGCCATTTCTAACACTCTATTATTGTTTTTACGAAGAAGAAAAAGTCTTGATCGTGGAAATACAACTAATACTATCCCTCACCCTAACCGGCATAATCCAAGCCAAAATTACCTTTAAAAGAAGAAACTAAGAAGAAAAATTAAAAGCTAAGTAAAATCAGGGAGGTGGGAAGGAAGGTAAAATATAGTTAAAAGAAATACCGTGTTCCGAACCCGTGACCGCTCGCATTCCGGTCCTATGCACTACCATAACGCCAACAACTCGATTCAGTGGCGTTCACATTCTTTTTACTGTAAATATATGAAAAATGCTATCGACTGTTGTTGGAAATGGCATCGACCGTTTATATTTACAAGGGGGACATTGACGTTTTGGAGTCCAGACGCAATCAAAATCTTATGAGTATGACACTTTTGGACATGCAAATTACCCTACATGGCTACAAAGAGTTTTGTGTCGAAACGTACTGCTAGCCTATATTTCAAACTGAAGCTTCTTAAATGTGTGGTCTAGAACTGGTTGGGAATGTTTTAACAAAGAAAGTTTTTAAGCCTATTATTATAAAAAAAATAGGAATGCGAACCATATCCGCGGGACAGTGGTTCAGCGCAGTCAGAGCCGCTGTGATTACTTTGTGTTTTCAAAATTCGTGCAGAGCATTGTTTGCAGTACTGATTTTGTAACGCCAATAAACACCGCTTTGTTTAGAACGTGTTAATAACGTCATCAAACTCTTAACTCATTTCTGAGGCTTGTCAGACTCGCTTCGATTGTCCTGAACACATGTGTAAATTGAAAAGCAAATGCCACGGCTAATTTCCGACGCGTTCTCTGCTCTATGCAAATACTGAATAACATAAATCTAAAAGAACGTTGACTGAACTGCAACACGATTCCGAATGAGCGATCAGTTATTGATCTACTAAAACCTTGCGTTAACTCTAATACTTTAAAGAAGAACAGTCCAGAAAAGGCAAACCAAATTAAACCTTACAACGTGTTTTATTTTATATAAAGTTTATTTGTAATTTTCAAAACTGCAGGTAGACGATGGGAAGGGAAGAAGGGAAGATTCTATCAGATTTTATTCGATTAAAGTAGTGGCTGACTTTGTATAAACAAAAACAACAACAACGATAATTTATTGCGCTCTTGTCACACTGTTTACAACAAAGAATATAGCAAAGGAAGGAGCACAAGCCACTTGAAGATAGTAGAAACTAGTCGAGTCAAGTGACTTTGGTCAAGCGAGAAAAGTTTGGAATTGGAATTGGTTGTTGTAGGAGAGTACATCAATAATGATATACACAAATAACACTAACAGAATGTTACACAAAAAAAGTATAAAGCTATAGAGAAACATGAAATCACAGGCTAAGTGGTATGTAGGTTATGCATCAGGTAAGCACAGTACGTGCGTGAATCCGCGTGGGTTCCGTGAGTTTGAAAGCAACACAACAAGTCCTTCATCCCCCAGAGACCTGCAGTCACTTTGTGCGAAGGACCGATCTCTTCATACCATTGAGTAGCTGAAGATTGGGGCGTGGTGTACAGAATCTCGAATAGCCAACGGATTTTTAGAACTGTGTGATTTCAAAATAGATTTTATTATTGGTTAAGCAGTTGCGCTATAGTTCTTAACGTTTTGAACTTTTGGAAACCAGTGTCACTTCATTCAAACTGCCTGAGACGTAAGACGCACTTCATGGCAACTCAGTTTAAGTTTCGCCATTCCGGAAACGTGGTGCTACAGAATCCTTGGCGTGTGCACTTTCCTATTGATTATGACGCTGGGATATTGTTTGTCGGAGAATTAGAAGCAGATCAGAACAATAGGAGGAATTTGGTCGTCTAGTTTACAGTTAGCGTGGCAGCTTATATGAATGCAAAAGAAAAATGATTTCACAATATTCAGTTCGCACCAGCACATGCCAATGGTAATTTGCTGAAGGTGCACTGCAAGAAATTTAGAGTATAGACTATAGAGAAGTGCCATTACTAGTTATCACTACGACATGCATGGAACGGTCCGAAGATGAACACGGAAAAAGAAAATGAAACGTTGAATTGCGTCTGCAGTTAAATAAGGATGAGAATGCAAGTAAAACCTCACTGCAAGTTTTGTGAAATGACAAGAGTCAGATTGCAGATTCGTGCATGAAACGAATGTTTCCGCTGTAGCGGCTGAGTCCTCTTTTCTGAGTTCTATCAGTAAAATATCACTGTTGGTCCAACTCCAATAGACACCTTTCATGCATATTTCTGACACATGCAGTAACCCCTTTTCATGTTCAAGAACATGTAATTCGCGAATCAGTTTCCCTTCGATCGCATAGAAACACGAAACTAATCTCAAAAGAAACTGACTTACATTTTCAAATGTTTAGTCTTTAAGAGTCTTTATCAGTAGAAATGCTTTTAATAATGCTACTAAAGTATATCTACAAAGCGGTTAGAAATAAAAAATGCGTTATTTCTAGTACCAGAATTGAGAGGAAGTTTCAGAATTTGTCTTTTGTTTAAAACTAGATCAAAAGCTAGCCGACTTCGGTCAAACTACAAGTATCCAAATCTACTATTGCTGCAGCTATACTATTGCTGCAGCTATAATTATGAAGTGTAAAAAATAATAATAATAATTTGCTACCATAAGGCATAACCCTACCACGTATTAAGTTTTGAGGCTGTCAAATAGTATAGCCATAGCATAGCGTTTAAGATGCTCAGTTACGATTTTCAGCCGGTATAGGCCATTACTTAAAAGCCTTTTAATTAAGTGCAAACATTGTGTTTTGGGTGTTTAGTAAGTCTATATAAACAATTGAGACCCATTTACAGTATAACTTTCTATAACTGAGTGACAATTAGGTGATAAAACTCTTAGCAGGTTTTGAAAGGTCTGTCACGTAGCTTGAAAGTACTTGACATGTGATGATTAAGGAACAGTGAAGTTATGTTCTGTTACTGTAAAAACTTTCAGAGCTCGTGACAATAAACTGTAACTTGGCGCATATCTCACCTTATCTGTATTCTATGAACTGAAGTTCAGCTATGATATAAAGTTTTTATCAAAAGAAACTGCGCTGAGGACTGATCACTGCAGTCTAGCTTTTCTATTCTTCAAACAATCCGTATCAAAGCTTCCAACAATTAATTTTGACGGAGTTCTTGCATGGCGACAGAGCTACGATGGTTCAACGGTTCAACGGTTTTTATTTTCCACATCTTATAATTGCAAAATATATAGTAAAAAGTAATTGATACAGTGGACGGTACAGGTTTTACAACCCAAGGGGTTAGTCAGGCAATCCCGCGCCCTTCTACATTTGTACAGAATGAAAGGCGTAACTTGAAGCAGATTCAGAAAATATATTGGACTTAAAATGGTGTAAAGAACTCGAATTCCTGTTTTTCGTGGTGAAACAGGAATGTATACTTTAATGTAAACAAAAACAAATACTAAACAGGTTATGTATTAAATATCGTCTTTTTACTGGCGGGCTATTCTTAGGTCTCGATTTTTGCGTCGGCAAACTATCCAAGTTCAGAGCGCCATGCTGTTCAACCGCAAAGCATTGACGTCAGTAAAATCTTTTGTCTTGAGACTGGGACCAGCGGGCGGGTAACATGCCCTCCAAAACAAGTCATGTGAAAATTGGTAATTATAAAATAAATTTAAAAAATCAGGAGAATAATTTGTGTTCAACTACATGTAGTGCAACTGCTCGCATAAGAATTAGGATAAAGTTTTGAAGCCAAGCGTTTGATCAATTTAGAATACATCATCCAAATGAAAACTTTATAGTATAGTATGGTATATATTCCGCAAAATGATCGGCCTTTTAGTAACTGTATCACCAGATCACATATTGTATACAGCGGCTTTAAAATAATCAAAGGCAAATCCTAAAGAACATCATGCAGTGTTTACTATTATACAATTCCGAGAATTCGTTTGAAATAGTCTTATACGATGGATGTTTTTTTAAGTCAAGTCTGAAGTTCTTAACTCATTAACTCGAAGGATATATGATTCGCAAAATGGTGTAGGCTTCCTTATTATATACCAAACACTGGATATTGAATTTCTGGAAATCTGATTGGCTCTCTGCTCATGGTATAAATCCTATATCCTGTACTGAGTTTGTCCAAATACGGAAACTGATCGCGAAACTCAAAGTCGACTGTATTGACAATTTTATTAATATATTTTGATAGAGACTTTTATCCAGTGTTTGGTATTTAATAAAACAATTTCCACACCTCGTCCGCTATCTAAAGCTCATATCCAGCGCACGTTCGTGGAATACTATTGTTAAATATTCTGGTTCGTTATACATCAGTTAGAAGACAGGGTTGCTTCTGAATATGTTCCGACTTAGAGTACAATTTAAACTTGCTTTCACTAGTTTTTCAGTTTAAAATAAAATTTTGCCGAACGGACTGAAGAAGGCAACACAAGTTGTGGCCTTCAAAGGCTTGGCCAAGCAAATTCGCTGCATGGTTGGTTTGACTATATAAAAATAACCTCTTTTTTAATATTCCTTTCATTTCCATTTGACATTTGAGTAAATATCGATGTAAAAGCAACTCCGGGAAGCTCGTAATAACTTATGTCCAAATCTGAGCTCGTTCGAAAACAGTGCCGGTCATGCCGGCACAATTGCATGAGCAAACCCGCCAACGAACTATTAAAACTTGTGTCGACTTGCATCGGCTTGCAAATCCGTTTAACTATATATTTATATTCCTTCACACTGGAAATTTTAGCTGCTCGTTATATTTTAAAATGTTATTAAACAGGAAGTTAATATCATCACGCCTTGCTAATGGCGTGCTTAATCAGTTCTCCAGCATGCTTTACATTTAAAAAAAAGACTTTACACTATAGTACTAGTTTCTGGTTCGCTCCTCAAAGTTCGTTAGAATCTTGTAAAACGTTAGGGAGTTGAGGAAGTTGAACTAAACCCGCACGAAGGAAAAACATTGTGTTGATTTGTCATTTTCAAGAAGTGCGTGGGATTCCATCTTTTTGTTGTTCTTGTTCTGTTTGCGCCGAGTGTCGCTTTTAAATAAACGCTGAAAACATTTCCATATAAATAT
>JAOEJI010151124.1:0-12089 GCA_025448255.1 Umimayanthus chanpuru | reverse complement strand
ATTATTTGAGTCCGAAACTTCAACATTTCCAAACACAAATAACCTTATCTTAATATATTTGCCAGAACCGGTAAATTTTTTAAAAAATCAATCTGCTGTTTGGACTATGGTATTCCCAATGGTGTGTGAGAAGTACTGTTTACATTTGTTAGGGGCATAATATTGGCAAAACGAGGATACGGAATTGCCATCGCGAATTAACACAAACGTCAATAAATATCCCTACCATCCCCTCCCCAGAGAGCACTATCCGTACCTCCCACCACTCAGAGTCAGAATGGCGATAGACTTCGACTTCATCGCCAACACTGAGATTTAAACAAAGCCGGCCACCCACGTCAACAAATATCCTTACCATCCCCTACCCAGACAGCACTATCCGTACCTCCCACCACTCGGGGTCGGAATGGTGATAGACTTCGACTTCATCGCCAACACTGAGATTTAAACTAGGCCGGCCACCCATGTCAATAAATATCCCCCACCATCCCCTCCCCAGAGAGCACTATCCGTACCTCCCACCACTCAGGGTCAGAATGGTGATAGACTTCGACTTCATCGCCAACACTGAGATTTAAACTAGGCCGGCCACCTGGTGCCATTCCACTGAATCTGTCACAAATATCATTAGCATACACCGTTAGTATTCCACAAAGCGAGACTGGTACAACACGTGCTCCTGCCGGCTGACTAGAGCTAATCAATATATGATATGGAGAATGCAAACGTCGTCGGTATCTAGTTGAGAAATAGTCCAAGTTTGGCGTGCGTCTATCGCGTCATGGATGCACGTGGGAAGTTGGGAGAGCACGACAGAAGCGTTTGAGTGGCACGAGGCGAAGCTGAGTGTTTCTCTAGCTTCTCGAGTGCTCTTCCAACTTCCCAAGTGCATGCATCAATAACTCGATAGAAGCACAACTAAACCATGGACTATTTCTTTTAGAACACTGCCACTGTCGCTTTATTAAGTATTTATAAGACAACATTCACGTAAGCTCATAAAGTACAGAATTCTCCTAAACCGTTCTGAGCGTTTTTATTGGTTAAACGCAAGCACGCGATTCAATAGAGGTACGGACGTGCCTCTATCGAGATTTAAGGCCCATGCAAACGGACCCAACAAGTGCCAACAACTCCCAACATTGTTGGGTGTTATTGGCCAACGATGTTGCGTCCGTTTGCATCGGCCTAAAAGTTTGACCGGTTTCAAACTATACGCAACAAGTGCCAACAAGTGCCAACATTGTTGTGGTTTCATGCAAACGGACGCAACATGTTTGGCCCAACAATGTTGCGTGTTGTTGGCCAACAATGTTGGGTCCGTTTGCATGGGCTTTAGATATGCACGCTCACGCCATACAAAAAGGCGCGTAAAAAAATTGCCAGCTATGTTCTAATAAAGGCTAATCATTCTCTAAGGGAAATGGAAACGTTTATCCTTTAAAAACTACTATGGTGCTGTGTCTTTAAGTGACCTGTTCATTTGTCAGTGTAGATTCATCAAGCATCGCAGATACAAATACACTTCCACAACTTACCCCGCAGTGCATCGTACAACGTGTGAGGCTGCAAAAGAGAACACCACAGCAATTAATACAAAACTTTCAAAACACAACAAAAGATAGAGAGCTCTACAACCACAATTACAAAAAATTATAAATTTGACAATTAACAAAACGGCAAAAAAGGCACGTAAGAATAACAAAAACGCTAAACAAGCTGAGTGGATAAATTAATAAAGGATAGAGATCTCGTCATCTATACGATGACAGACTTAAGAGAGAGAAAGAAATAAACTCCGTTAAAAGCAACAGACATCTCACATAAGCTAAACACAATTTTGCCAACCAACCCAAATGCATTAATCCTGTGAGACGTTCTAGAACTTTTTTACCTTCATGTGTTTGCGATACTTATTGTATATCTTTAATAGAAATCAAAATAACTTATCATACTTATACTTAAACGCAATTCGGTGTGTGCAAAGTGTTCTTAACAAAATTTTATTCTGTTGTGTCGTGTTTTTTTGTGTGTGTGTTCTGTGGCTGTGCTACGTTAATCAACTCTGTTGTACTATATTATATCATATTCTGATCTGTTCCTAGTGTTTAAGACAGACGTAACAATGAAGACAATGTTACAAAACAAAACAAAAAACGGACAAAAGTACTCACGATGCCTCAGTCTAACTGTGGCCGACATTTTCCGTTCCCGCCTGTCAAACACAGGACTAAGGGGGGTGGGGTGGAAGCAACAGTGAAGACAATTTTACAAAAAGACAAAAATAAAAAAAAAAAACATTACAGACAAAGTACTCACGATGTCTCAGTCTACCTGGGGCCGAAATTTTCCGTTCCCTCCTGTCAAATACAGGACTAAGGGAAGGTGGGGTGGAGGTAGAGGCCGAGTGCTTCAGCTGGCGAGTATGGGAGGGGCGTGGTTGGAAGGGTGAGGTACCGCCAAGGAACTGGTTGAACCCGGGGCTGGCTCGGCAAGCAACGCTTTTTGCAATGCAGTCTCGATGTGCTGTTGTGTCGCAAACTGCAAAGGGATAACAGATTATATCACAAACTCTGTCAGAATAACGAAATTATGTCGAAACTAGACAGTAAACAAAAACAACATCGCTGATCAAGGGGTAAACCACACTATTTCTGGCCTGAATGGCAAACAGACGTGTTGTAAACAGTAAACAAGGGATTCGAACAGATAAATAATACAGTGCAAATAAGGCACATCACTCTTTCCAACAATCTTACAGTAAACTTGAAGAAGGTTCCCTCAACTACGAACAGTTAAGTGTAAGCTCAAATGCAAGCATATTAAGATTTTTGTGGGAGCCTGGCAAACTGGTTCTAATATGGGTTTGATCAACAAACGTCAGCTAAACACCATATCTCACAGGCGACAAACATACCATATCAACCTTTGTTGATCAAACCCATATTCAGCGTACTCGCCCAAGCAGAAAAACAGTTTTTTTCAAAACTAGTTTTCCAGTGGTTCTAATATGTTCATGCAAGATAAAATGAGGGGACAGAGAGGGACACTGAGGGTGTTGGCCAGGATATGTCGATGCCACTAAAGTTATTTTTAGCTTCCGGAAGTCTGTTTTCTGAGACGTCCGTATAGAGTACAACCTCGATCTGAGGTTTTCAGTGAAAAAGCAAATTTCAATTATAATGGTGGATAATGACACAAAAACATTTTTCGTGGGGATACAAGAGGTTTTTGCTCGTAGGGTACGCAAAGAACTAATAAATCATAATTTGTATTTGTTTGCGTGACCACTCAGAGCTGATTCTGGTTGGCCGTTTGTTGCAACATTCAAGAAATATATAGATCCATATTCAACAAAATATATTTGTATTCAAGGCATCATTTTACATTCAGCAACTGTATATTTATGCAGCTTCAAGGAATAGTATTTATTCAGCTTCAAGGAAATTATGTAATCCTTAACTTTCAAGGAAACATATTCATGCAAAGAACATATATTTATTCACAAAAAATATATTCATTCAAGGAAATTATGTTCGTTCAAAGAATTATATTCATTTAAAGGAAATTATATTCATTCAAGAAAACTATATTCATTCAACAACGTTGCGTTCCCGGACATAGCAGAAATATTTATTAAACAAGTTTCCCCAACCACTTTAAAATAATACTTGAAAAAAGTATGGCTACAACTCTGCTCTTTTCGACTGAAGGATGAAGAAATTGCTGATGTTGAGGGTTTCGGATTATAATCACTGTCCGTGTCGCTTTTGCTACCATTGTGCGAAGAAAGTGCGAAGAAATACCATCTGAATGGCTGCCCGTTTCCGACACAGTATCTTCGCTAAAATGGGATATGCCTACCAGCCGGAGCTGTTTATATCTGAAGAAACTGTTGAGCATACTGCAAACTGTGAATTCTTGCTCAAGATTTACAATTTGCCTTCTTTTTGGAAGTCGCTTTAATCGACAAAACTTACTCCAACACTCTCCGCCATTTACTCACTAACCACATCAGATTGAGGTAAGCCTTTACGCGGACGTCTCGGAAAACACCCTTCCGTTCGAGAGCCAATCTATAAATAACTTTAGTGGAATTGACAAATCCCAAAGCGTGGACTGGGAGTGTCCCTCTCTGTCCCCTTATTTTCTCTTGGTTCATGTAGTTCATCGTTTAACTAAATATTAAAACACCAGCATGGGAGTCTTTCAAAATAGAGTACTGAAGGCTCAAACCTGACGCAATCTATCACGTGATCGGTAATAGCTTGAATATGAATAAGGGACGTCTGTTCGTACTTACTCGTACACTTGTAGCCTTGACTTATCAGTCCCCTGTAACAATAAAAGAACTAAAGCATTAATAAAAGGCTAACAGCTTGATAAAAAAAAACGTTAAAATATTATATGTTTTAGAACTCTGTTGTTTATATATTCTCGGAAAGTTTGGGTTGAAAACAGCGTTTTGTTTGAGGTTTGGATACTTCAACCACTGACAGTTATAACTATGCGAGTCCCGCTGGTCATGACAATCAATAAATTTATGCACATTGAAATGTTTAATGCTGTGGAAAATAATCGGAAATTACGTTTAGTGTAATTGTAGCAAAACCAAATCAACTTGAGCAGAAATTGTGCATGTTAGTGTCCTTAAAAGGGACACAGATATGGCCGCCCAATACATTTTTCTTTAAAGCATTGTCATGTTTATCGATTACTGTGTTGTGAAATGCATTCATGTTCCCAAATTTTGCTCAATTGTGTAGTTTTTCCCACTCGGCAATATTATTATTGAATCTATATTATATTGCCCCAGACTCGTACCCAGTCGCTTTTAGGGGCACGCAAAAGATTGTGGGGAAGACGGAGAGAAGGAGAGAAGGGAAACTTCCTTCCCCGAGTTCGTCCTTCCCATAACCCTTTGCGAGCCCCTCAATCTCCTTCCCAAAATCCTCTGCGTCTCCTCTCTTCCGACGCCTAAAAACGACTGGGTACGAGTCTGATATTGCCCCAGGTTGTGAGTAGGTTAACTAAGTTTTTCACTGTGACCTCAGTGCAAACCAATAATAGACCAAATGGACGAATTTTCAAAAACTCTCCGGAAACTTTCGGAAAATCTTCGGAAACTGCCGAAAAAGTTTCTAGTTTTGAAAAGTCTTCTGAAAACTTTAAAGGTCTTTAGAAATTTCCAAAAAAAAAGATTCAAAAGGATTTTGATGATTTTTAGAAAAATCTTCGAAAATCCATATCCTAGTCAGGTCATGGCAAAATTGCCACTGGGTAGTTAGTCAGTAAAACGCTCGTGTCTATACAATAACAACAACAGCAACAACAGCAACAACAACAACAACAATAATAATAATAACAATAATAAAATATAATAATAATAACAATAATAATAATAATAACTTTATTTAATGAGGGTAACAGTGAAAACTGAACAATCAATTAATGGTCCTCGAGTAACAGAACACTCTTATGTCACGTACCATAGAAGATTCCCACAGACAGCACAGTACGTAGCTCTGGCAAATGAGTGCAATTCAAACTTATGGTTCCCTAGGTTGTGTAAAAAAACGCTCGGTAAGTACATAACACGGTATCCATTTCCACATGACCTTTCTAGCTAATCTTAATTAATGTACAGTACGGGTAAGATTAGCTTCAAATCCAACTATATTGCCGCCAACGGAAAACTGTCTCAATTGGCAACATGCCTCAATTCTAGAAAATGAAATACCATGCTACAGCTTCACCAACTAATACTGGAGACGATTAAGCAAAAACAAGAATGTGCTAGTTTTTCAAACTTTATCGAAAAGCCACAAAATAATCGTTTATTCTGCTCGTATTCAAGAGTAGAGCGTTACACTACAATGCAATTCCGTAACATTAACTGGTATTTATGTAGTATTCAAACAAGCAGACATAATTTATAGTGGTTCTTTATACAAATATCTTTAAACACAAATTGTAGTATTTTTAAGTTGTCTTAAAAGACAACCGGAACTTCTTAAATTATGTCAAAATTTTACGCACAAAATTCTGTTATGAAACAATATTCGTTTGCAATGCTAACTCAGTGTTAATTACTTACTGACAGAACACTTGAATACTCTTCAATGTCTCTTTTTTCAAAAGATAAACTTGAGTGTCCTGACTGCAGACTATAGGAACTCTTTCTTTTCCAATAAAGCTATTTGTACTTTCGGTCATATCATTCACTTTGTTGAAACTGAAGGGAACGTTTACTGCTTAATGTCTTACCTTGATTAAGTCCTCTCAATGTAAGATTTTCTCTGAAGAAATAAAATAATAAAAGTAGTGTCAAACTAAACTACAGTATAGTCGGAGGATTAGAGCCAAAAAATGGCCGAATTGTGCTCTTTATGATAAAAGCGTGAAACTTGGCACACTGACACCATGAGGAAAGATTTTTTTCATTTAGAGAAGGGAGGCATTCTCGATTTGCCCTGTGTTCGGCGCATGCGCAGTTCAAAGTTTGCTGCATTGACCGGTTCATGTTTTAAAACTGCCAGCCATAAATCGCTACAATAAAAACGTCATCCTCTTCAACCTTGCCAAATTGCCCCTAGGATGACTGGAACTTCTTAAATATGATTAAAGATAAGCGTTTCTACAATTGTTGAGTCACGTGACTTGATGAAATGATAAATCGGTTTGTAAATCACGTTAATTCCGATAAACAAATTCGTTGCTTAAAAATACTTTTTGCTAGAATGTTTGCGATTATTTGAAATTACACAGAATAAAAGCTTTCTTCAGTATTGTTGTTATTATTATTATTATTATTATTAACCAAATTACAGAATATCAATCAAATGCATATTCACGAACGTGCAGCCGTTGCACTGGCTAATTTACGTTATGTTATAATGTTTGTATCCGAACTGTGACTCTCATTAGCTCACGATGGCCGGCAAGCGGATGACCTTTTGTTCTTCAATCAAATGAGGTAAGTTTATTACTTTTCTTGATAAAAAATACATTTTTCACAAGTGCTTTAGCTGTTAAGTGTGAAGCATATAATAATAGCTTCGTGTTTATGATATAAAATGTGTGTCCTGGTGAAAGGTTTCCAAATTCATTAAAACCATTGCAAGCCAAAGATGTGACCACGTGGACATTTTGTGCTGCATAACAGACCGTTAGTTTGAATTTAAGAAGAAACTAATTTACATTTTTATTCCCGCAGATTTTTTGGTTCAAGAAATACTAAGCTCAATATAAAGCCTTTCGAAGTTGTTTCGAACGGTTGTACACGCGATAGTGGACTGGGAAAAATATGTCTTGTGCCAAGAAGTAAGCAACAAAATATTTCAGTGTCTTGCATACTGTGCCGACAGATTCAAAAATGTTTACACAAATATGATTCGATTATACTGACTACTGTGTTTAACGAGTTTGGTTGTTTGCCACCAACTATCAAAATTTCGTGCACGGATGACGGCTGAGGAATGGAACAAACATTCCTGCAGAGGAAAGCAAAATTCCACAAACGATGCAGACTAAAACTTAACCAGAACGAGCTTAAACGTGTTCAGAAACGAAAGGCTAATGCAACTGAAGCTGATTCAAAGGAAAGGCTCACGCTCAGAAAACGACGTAAGGCTGAAGATTCTGCAATCCGTTGTCTGTTCTGCGAAAAGCCTGCGACAAACACGAAGCCTCTGCATCAAGTCACAACGTTTGAGACTGATGCTAGGGTTCCTGAATGTGCTGCAAACCTACAGGATCACCACTTGCTAGCAAAGTTGAGTGAAAGAGATTTGATAGCATTGGGGCCTGCTTATCACACCCAGTGTCTTGTGTCTTTGTATAACCGAGACAAAGGTAGGCCTCAGACATCTTGTGACCATAATATACGTCTACTGCCCACGCAACAGCATTCACTAAACTTGTGTCCTACATGGAAAGGGTTATCGTGGATGAGGAGTTGCTCCCTGTTTTTAAACTGCGTGATTTAAAGAAGCACTTCCACACAGAACTTAGTCAACTGCATAAAAGTTCGCCCTCAGAGACACACTCAACCCGTTTCAAGAACAAGCTTCTAGCCAATTTCCAAATTTGGAATCACTTAAATCAACCACGATGTCCTGCTTGTTGCCAAAGGCAATATGGGAAAAGTTACAGAGACGGCCATGCTTTCTCGAGGATGTCAGTGAGGCGGCGGTTCCTTCTGGGGCTACAAATCTTGTTCAAAAAGACATATCAGAAACGGAATGCCCTCCCTTCAATGGTTCATTTCCAGATGAATGTCAACTAAATTTGGTGCCTCAATCACTACTTGCTTTGATAAGATTGATATTGTATGGGACAAGTACTGAAGAGTTTGACCCTTGCGCAGTTGATGGTGTTTAACAGCTATGCACGTTGGCGTCGGGAAGTCACCAAGAGAAGACATACGAAACAAGGAGAGATGCCACTACCACTCTTCGTCGGAGCCTTAGTCCATTCAAGGACAAGATCAAAAGATCTAGTGGACACACTTTTTAGACTCGAGTTGTTTGTTTCATATGATCGTGTGCTGACTATGTTTGGGGACCTTGGAAACTCTGCCATTAGCCATTTTGAGAAACTATAGGGACAGTATGCCCACCGAAACTCAACAGGGGCATGTTTACTACCTCTGCAGTTTAAACACTGACCACATTCCAACAGCAAAAAGTGCACATGGATCCTTCCATGGGACGGGAATCTCGCTGTTTCAGCATCTTGACCTTGCAAAATGGGGGAACAAACATGCACAACAGTCACCAAATCTTGCAAAAAAAATCAGACAACTGCCTGATAGCCTTACTACTGTGCCTGTCATTGCAATCATGTACCAATATCCATGTTCTGTTACTGACCCCTCTTGTAATTTAGTAAAATGCTACCAAAGAGGAAATAAACATATTATTATTATTATTATTATTATTATTATTCCGAAAGTCTGTGGTCTAGCTCAAAGTGGCTGCTCTTTGGTCACTAAGGAAGTGGAAAAAGAGAAAGACTGGTACAATCACGTTAGCAATATCATAGATGGCAAGAATAGCGAGATTACAGCGAAGGATCAGCACGTATCTTTGGCTGCCTACCACTCCACAAGAACTGAACAAACATTGCGAGCTTACCATGCGCCAGTAGCATTTCCCCCTTCTCTGTCTTATAATGGCCATTTAAGATCAAGTAACAAGACTGATTTGCTGCAATGTCTTGAGGAACTTATCCCCCTAACGATGTCAAAAACGATGCACAGTCAAACGTTAATCTTGTTGTGATCGATGCCGCCGCCCTAGTAAACATGCTCAAACCATTGGACACATCACATTTACACGACTACGTCACTCAAATCATGACTTACATGCAACGGCACTTCACAGCGACTGTACGTGTTGATGTAGTTTTTGGTGAAAACAGGACTGGTAGCCTCAAGGCTGAAGCACGAAAGAAAAGGCAAAAAGGCATTCGGAATCGGGTTGACGGAAAGAAGAAGATTGTGGGGTACTGGCAACAGTTCGTTGAGGAGGACGGCAACAAGACATGCCGAGCTTTTCAGTTTGATAAGTCAGCAAGTAGCCAAGCAGTAGAGCAAATTTCGTGGACTGGTAATTATCACTGATGGCCAAGACGCCAATTGTTCGTAGACGCTCGATACAGAATTTATTTCTCCCTGCACACACGAAGGAGCAGGGTCAAGGATGTTGAATGCTGCAGAAGAAGCAAGGCAGGGGTACAAGAATACACAGATTTGAACAGTTGACAGTGATGTTGTTGTCCTTGCAATCAGTTTTGCAAACCGAATTGAATGCGAGCAACTGAGGCGTTTGGTGTCGCAAACTTTTTAGGTACCTGGATGTATCCAGTATGGCGCTTGTGTTAGGCAACCGGAAATCTCTCACGTATTACCAGTTTTCCACGCTCTTACCGGTTGTGATACGTTAGTCGTCTTTCGCTGGTAGAGGCAAACGAACAGCTTGGACAACGTGGAGCAAGTTCACTGATGTTTCTCCTGAACTGTACAAGGTCGCACAGACACCAACTGCATCAAACGTTGAGGTCATTCCAGAAATTGAAAGATTCGCCGTACTTATGTAAGACCCGGAAGACTATATTTTCCTCCAAAAGAAGATAAATAGATAACATTCCATCAACCCAGGACGCCCTCCGTCATCATGTTCTCCTGGTAGCTTACGAGACTCGCCATGTGTCGGACCAGGCGCTTCTTAGAGCACCGCACCTTCCCAGCCCAGCTGATTTTGGTTGGACCCAAAAGGATGCACAGTCCGAGTGGGAAGTTCTATGAATTGAAACTGTACAGACCCTTATTATGTCGCTGAAATAAAAGGCAACTCTACCACCTGCTGGGGTAACATGTCGGGCGGTATCAGTAGGCTCCCCCCCCCCCCCTTTAAGGACATTTTTTAAAAAGAATTAGCATTTACATCGCCGGGGAGAGGGGGGGAGGGGTAAGTTCAGTGAGGAAGGGTTTGCATTAAATTTGCAACATAAAATATTTGAATTACATATCATAATTAATACAAAATTGCATTTTAATATTCGGTAGTTTAATTAAAACAGCATCATTTTGGTACTAAATAAGTGACGTGATACACAAAACACACATATTTATGCAAATTATATTGACAATCGAAATTTGATCATTTTTGGACAGAAATGATCGCAAATATTATTGTGTATAACATGTTATACTAACTTGGCAAGTTTAGTGTGCAAGACATTTATTTTCAAAAAAAATGTTCAGTTAGTTTGATGAAATATTGCTTAATATTGTCAATTTGAATAATTAAAGATGGCGTCCAAGATGGCGGCCATACTTTAGCTACTGTGACCATAGCAACAGTTTCGTGATTGCCTCCCATCTCCAAACTGTTTCGTATCACGTGAGCTATTGATGTGCCAAGTTTCACGCTTTTATCATAAAGTGCACAATTATTTCGCTAATCCGCCGGACTAAAAGCACTGACAACAAAGTTTATTAGCAAGTAAAGCAGTATACATGCAGCCAAACACATGGCCTGAAAGTGCAACACAACTAAAACAGGTTCTTTTCCAATGAAAAGTAAATTGAGACGATGAGTTTGAAAAATGGTTTGGAGAGGATCAACTCGAAAAATCTTCTTTTTTCAGGAATATCACCTCGGTTAACAAAACTGTGGTTCATTTACACAACAAAGCATTTGAGTGGCACAAGGCGAAGCCGACTGCTTCTCTAGCTTGTCGAGCGCTCTCCCAATGTCCCAAGAACATCCATAACTCGATATACGCACAGCTAAAGCATGGAACAATAATATCTTTTGGAATGTTGCCACTGCCGCTTTATTCAGTATTCATGAGGAAAAATACACGTAAGCTGATAAAGTACAGAATTATCCTTAACCGTTCATGGCGTTATTGATTGAACGCAAGCAAGCGATCAACTAGATGCACAGGCGTGCGTCTATCGAGATTAAGATGCAAGCTCGCCCCATGAAAAAAGCGCGCGGAAATTGTAACTGTCCTTAGCTTTGAGTTTGGTTACGTACCATAGTTTGGACGGGGTTTGATGGTCGAAGATCTTTGCACATGTGCATTCAGTGAGCAAAAAACTCGAGGTTAAAACTTATTTTTGCCTTTGTTTGCAATGTTTCAGAGATTTCTGATTTTTAAATTGTTTTTATCCGCTTCACGTTACAAGCATGTGCACTACTGCGCCCATTAAATATACGTGTATCCATTTTTTTATAGTTTACAAAACAGGTCTTCAGTGCACTATCTATCTTCATGATTCGTTTTGAAACTGTTTTTATTCTCTTTTTTTGTTGGCAACACGTAACGAGCCTCATTAACCCAAGTTGAATTAAAGTGAAATGTACGTACATACACGTATATGTTTGTTTGCTATGTGTTGAAACACCATCAACAAGTCGTACCTACCAGTCTATCAACATGTTGTTATATCTACATTGCTCGTCTAGTGTCATACCTACCATCTATCAACATGTTGTTATACTTACATTGCTCGTCTAGTGTCGTACCTACCATCTATCAACATGTTGTTATACTTACATTGCTCGTCTAGTGTC
>JAOEJI010150014.1:0-12089 GCA_025448255.1 Umimayanthus chanpuru | reverse complement strand
ACTACCCTCTTCTTTCCAAAAAGCGTTTAGACCCTTCTTTGGACTACACACAACTCCAAACATCATATCATTGCCCTACTCTTTCCAAGAAGCGTTTAGATTCTTCTTTGGACTACACACAACTTCAAGGACCAAATCACTACCCTACTCTTTCAAGGAAGTGAATAGATTCTTTTTTGGAACTACACACTTTACTCCAAACACCAGATCACTGCCCTATTCAATACGCTTTCCAAGAAGTGTTTAGATTCACTATCCTACTCTTTTCTTTCTGAAAAGTGTTTACATGCTTCCTTTGACCACACACAGCTCTGAACACCAGATTACTAACCTACTCTTTTCGAGAAAGTGTTTGGATTCTTCTTTGGACCACACTCCAAACTCCAGAAGATCAATAGCCATCCTTTGTTTCTAATAGTGCAGAACTTCTTCTTTGGCCATAACACAGCTCCCTGTCCTTTCCAAGAAGTGTTTAGGTTCTTTGGACCACAGCTCCAAACCCTATATATACTCTTTCGGAGAGTCAAATAAGAGTAGGCTAATGCCGGTATTGTGGACTGTCACCTCCTCTCCCGCAAAGGGAGCCAGGCCTAGAAAAGACCACGTGTTCTATTGCCTGTGCTCCCGCTAAGTACCATACTCAGCAAATGTTGTAAATCAAGTGTTAAGTGTTCAGGTTCTTTGGACCACGACACTAAACCCCAGAAGCACATCGAATGGTAGATTAAAGAAATTTCTTTTGCTGTATTTGTAGCCGTTGCAAGATTTTTTAACTGTGGATAGTTTGCCGCTTCTAACTTGTGAATTTGTGGTGACTAATAGCTGTGTTATTCTGTACGTGACAGTTGGAAAATGCTAAGAAAGAAGCGGAGGAAGCGTACAACGAGATATCGGAAATTGCGAAGAAAGAGGTAGGGACCAGTTTTTAAAAAAGAACATTGTAAATTATTCCCGCGTGGGAACCAGTCTCCCGGAGCGCAGCGAAAAGGGTCCAGAACTGGACTAGATTACCGCGGAGTGTTAAGAAGTCTTATTTTTTTTTATTTTACCTTGAAGGCCTTGAAAATGCCTCAAATATGCCAAGATATATCTTTAAGGTCTAAAAAGGTCTTCAATTTTATTCAAGAAAATGACCCTTTCTTGTGGTCAGGGTTGTATAAAAGATGTTTTGATGCAAGCAACAACAAATTTTAGTTCAGCAGTCAACTCACTTGATGAAAATTTAAGGAGTTATATGGAGTTTTAAAATTTTGATTACGAAGGCTGTAGCCTTAAATAAAGATATAATTTCTATATCAATACAGTTGTAAAGACAACTTTTTTGTTAAAATCCGACGTATAACAGCGGAGTTTTCAGGGTTGAAAGTTGGACAATTTTTTCATACACTTGCTGTAACTTTAACGCGACTGCCCCAAATCCAAGATGGCGACGGAAGCCGCACATTGGTCTATTCTGTACACGTGATCTGCTTTCTCCACTGTAGATGTTGCGGTTTAACCACCAGCGAGTGCTGAGTCTCCAGTCGAGTCTCGTTCAGTACGCAGAAGCGAGAGTAACCAATGGCCGAGATACCTACGCCATCCTCCTCAAGCTACTGGGAGATCTGAAGAAGCCCGAGTCGGAATGAAAAGATGAACTGTGTACGTCATGACAAATTATTTCAATTTTTTGCGCAGCGTACGTGCAATTTCTAAGTTCACGACTGGTTTTTAAAGAGGTTGTTTCATGGATAATTCTTTCTTAATTTTCTCAAAGTTTGTGGAAGCAACATACGATAACTCGGTGAATACTTTTCTTCAGCCAGGATTGTTGAAATCTTTTGCATTGAGACGTTTTTAGATGAGGTGTTTGGACAAACGGAAACTGTGATCCTTTACGAAACCAACATACTACAATACACTTGTAGCAATCAATCAATAATTTTGTACCACTTGATGTAATAGGTTCTGTGGAGCAAGAGAAACTTTGAGAAATTAGGTCGTGGATCAATCTCTTTAATTAACAAGACGTGAGAAAGATAATTCAGAAGTACAGAAAAGCTCGTTGGTAATGGCAAGGTTTCATTACGGAATTTGGATTCGCAAAATTCAAATCTGAAGAAAGCGAGAAAATATAGTGCGAAAGAACCAAGGAAATGAATGAGTCATTCGTGCTTGGACGTCGAATTAAACTTATTTTGATTGGAACTTTTCCTGTAATTCAAATATTGGCATTATTGAAAATTTAGTCCTATCCGACTAAGATAATTCCTTATTCAAACATAGAAAAGTAATATGGACAGAGTTTGCATAAAAGTTTTTCAGCCTGTGCGGAAAAAAATATATGTGCTAGAAGATAAAATAAATTGGTGGTATGAATTGCATTGTCTTTTGAAGGCGCCTCCTTCAACTAATATCATAAATGAATTTGCAGATAATGAAGAAGTATTTAGAGTTTCTTGTCGTATGAATATGAATATGCATATGCAGAAATCGGAGAATATATGATTTTCATTTCTAATTTTGATGTAAAATAGACTCATTATTTTTGCAGTTTCATTGGCGAACGACCTCGCATTTTTTACGCTTGATCATTTAGAGCTACTTCGTCCGTTGGAAATTTGCTTTTGTAAGTTTAGAAATGCATGTAATTTTTTTAAAAGTATGGTCAGTTGACATACATGAACATTGTATAGACTAATGTTCATAATTTCTTGGTGAAAAAGGCAAATGTTTTGATTCTCGAGGACGTTTCAAAATTCATACATCATTTATTAGATAGGAAAAACGATCGTACATCAAATTGGTTCAATTGTTACCTCCTATTGCAATTTGTTTATTGGACGAACTGTTTCTAAATTCGCCCGTCTCAGTAAAAACGTGTCATCTTCCTCAAACGACCTACATAATTTGTATTATTAAATACCAAACACTGGATATGGAATTTCTGCTAATCTGATTGGCTCTCTACTCGCGGTATAAATCCTATATCCTGTAGTTTGTCAAAGTGTAAAAACTGACAATTTTTGTCACGGAAAATTTTCCTCAAAATGGCCGAAAACTCGATTCGCTAGAAAATAAAATTCGAGATATTTTTATCCAGTGTTTGGTGTTTAATAAAACAATTATTCCACTCAAGCTTGTTGGATATGAGCTTACGGTAGCCGACTCAGTGCTCTGCGTCTCGTCCGCTATCTAAAAGCTCGTATCCAGCGCTCGTTCATTGGATAATTGTTAAAAATATATCCAATAATAGAAATTTTAAAAAAAGGTCCATGTAATAGAACAATTATAAAACATTTACGTATTTACAACAAAATTGGCAAAACGTTTTGAAAGATACAATTGCAAGCGAGAATACATTTTTGTTATCCACTACTGGCGCATTGTTTATTAAAAAGTGATTTGCAATTACAGTATTGTGTTTTGTGTTGTCTACATTTAGAACACAGCTGGCAATTTTCGCGTGCTTTTTGTATGGCGCGAACGTGCATCTAAATCTCGATAGACGCACGCCCGTGTCTGTATTAAATCGCGTGCTCGCGTTCAATCATTAAACGCTCATGACGGTTTAGGAGTATTTTGTGCTTTATCAGCTTACGTGTATTTTTTCTTATAAATACTGAATAAAGTGGTAGTGGCAATGTTCTAAAAGAAATGGTCCATGCTTAGCTGTGCGTCTATCGAGTTATAGATACGCTTGGGAAGTTGGGAGATCACTCGAGAAGCTAGAGAAGCACTCGGGCTCGCCCTCGTGCCACTTAAACGCTTTTCTCACGAGTGCTTTCCCAACTTTCCGCGTCATCCATAACTGATAACTGGATTGACGCACGCTAATCATGGATGGATCATTCCTTAATTTCAGAAAGCATCTATTAGCGCTCAAAACATTCAAATTTTGTCCATTTCAGTTTTTAAACTGGGTGTGGGAAGCCTGGGGCGCCCTCTTTTTTTGGCCATATTTTCTGGTTCGACCGTTTAGAATGACAAACGAACGAACCGTTACAGTAGAAATTTTCCTGGACCAACAGATTTCCTCTCGAGGAACTCCACTTTTCCCGCTCCTACCATAAACGGAATAACCCTTTCCATCAGTACAACATTTCAATTTTCAGCGCACACTCGCGTCATTCACATCACACAAGGGTTCGTGAACTTATTGACCAATCAAATTACAGCTCTTCTGCCAACTTATAAAAAAATGTTACATTTGATATGGAAAATTTCCAGAATTTCAAAACCGAAAAAATCTTGGCTAAACGGAAAGCACCCATGACCAGTAACTACCTTTTGACTGCCAACACCTGACATCTGCTCAGTATGTAGCCTCGTCCCCAGTCAACTCTTCGGCTCATTTGGTCAGCACGGTCGGCGGTGCAGTTGCTCATTTGGCAAAGCGCGGTTACCTTTGTCTTGAGACACGCCGAGCGAGCAAGCTTCGCCATCCGCCATCTTGAAAACGAAGCGCTGAGTAACCAGGCACGGAGCGGCCGGATAGAGGAGGATGCCTGGGGGCGAGGCTACTCGGTATGTACTTCTGCAATCTTGCCAGCAACAATTTCGGAGAGCTGACACATGATTCAATTTCACATTGCCGGCAATATTGCGATCAATGTTGCACGTTGCGCCTTGAGGACGCATAAAGAGTGTTTCCATGTATGTTTTCGAAGAACCATTGAAGTGGCCATAACCCTTGGGCTGACTTTGTTGATTTTAGATATTAAGAACGTCCCAAGAAGAATGGCAAAAATTTTTTTGATTCGATCTTATCTTCGTCCCGTAATTTAGCGTCAAAGTTGCCAAAATTTCCACGCCCTCTATAACTGACCGTGTACAAAAGAAACTGTAAAGACTGGCACTAATGTGAAGATGACGTAGAACAAGGAAGTCAAAACCACCCTGAGAAGTGAAGTTTGCCTCATGTTCTTGGGACTAACATCATTTTTCAATCGAAAGTAAGCTATGAACTTAGCTTGATTACTTGTAATACGTCACGCACACAAATTAGTCACCAATCCCCTTGTACTCGGGTCATTTCAAAAGGACGTGGCGATTTTGGCAACTTTGAACAAAATCCGCCAAAGGGCTATAGACACTTTAAACAATCCGCCAATTTCGTTGTTCGTTGCAGACTTACTAGTACGAGGACTAGGGCCGGTTTTCGTTGCGGCTAAGTAGTCCGTTACTTGCAAAAATATTCGGACTGTTTTAGTTTCATACGACATAGCATCCGAAAACCAAACTGCCGGAAATAATGTCCGAAATAGTGTCCGAAAACAAAACTGCCCGAAATAGTATCCGAAAACAAAACTGTCTGAAATTTTTAATCGTTCGAAATGTTAAATTTTCGAAATTTTTAGTGCCAGTATAATACTTTTGGGCGACGACATCGCGTATCCTATATCCTGTATCCGGGAAAAAACTTCTTTCTAACCCAAGCCCAGTTTTACAATAATAAGGTCGTTTAGTAGGCATGTGCTGTTTCGTACGCGAACTCTGACTTTAGAACAATACTACAATGACGTCAACACTGGTCAATAGCGCACGATTTGCAAGAGTCAGGAAAAAGGCCATCACAATTTTGGTGAAAGACCAGAATGCGATTTTCATTCTGGCTAAGTTATCCGAGAGAGGAGGGCGAGGAATGGCGAATGGGAAAGAGGGGGAACGTTGGAGAAACGTATTTTGGCGTGTGCGCATGCCCAGAAACTAGAGGATTTCCCGAGTTATATGTTTCATTACATATTACACACTTGTTGAACTGCAACAAATGTCTCGGCTTGATTTACAAAAAACCATCAATATATAAAGAGTTGTTTAACCTAAAACATCTTGTTAATTGGTAAAACAGTCAAAATGATAACAGGAAGCTATTGCACCCAACAAAGCAAGGAAACAATTGGTTATTTTTAGCACAGAATGGCGTGTGGCAGGTATCACTTTACGTTAAAAGGTGATACTTTATATTAAAAGTATTATTGATAGCATTTCATTGAACTAATGGTTTCCTGTTAAGTAGAAAAGTATGGCAAAGCAGAATACGACAAACAGGCTGCCCTAAATATCGATATTTTAGACATTGTCAGACTAAGGGTGTAGCCAGTATACTGCAATAACCCGCGAGTAAGAACTAGCGTTTTCCCCAGTTAACCTAAACAGGCTCTTACATAAATGGCAATTAGCGCAAATTTAGGCTACTTAGGTTATTAACAGGTTCATATTTTCTGAGGAAAAATTTACATTGTTCCTAAGATAATTATTAGTGGCATTCAATTTTCCTTATACTTTATGCAAAAATTTACATAATAGTATAATTTATACCAAATTAGTGTTCATGCAAAAATTATTGTAGTTGGAAGCTATAGAAGCAATAATCACATGAATTTTAAAGTCCTCGTTCAGTCTTCATATCGTATTTCCCTAAAAGTAAAAAATAAAATAAAATAATCGATTTTAGAAAATAAGAACCTGTTTCCAAGTTTTGGGCTTAGAAGGTTTTTAAATAGAGGGAGTCTTACTGGCAAACTTTATCCTAACAGGTTCTTAAAAATTAAGTTATTACTCGCGGGTTTTTACTGTAGAGCATTTCCTACTATTACTGCATATATATTATACTGTGTTTCTTATCCATGATTATAATTCGTTTGCGCAGCACCATATATTTCGGTACTAATACCGAAACTGCTTAATCTTGCACTTGGGTTCGCATCTTGGTTCATTGCACTAAGGTCAGGAATAATGGGGGGCAACAACTATCCAAGGCCTTTCTGCTTGTTTATCGACAACTGTGATAACTTTACTGCTAAAGTCATGTTTGCACAAGTTATGGAAAACTAAATGTAAAGTTCTTTGGCCAAATGATGTGGAATACGATTGACGACTCGATTTTAAAACCAAATAAAGGTTCTTATAAAAAAAAAGAGTACTAGTATACCTTACTCATCTCAAATTCTCACTGGCAGATACATTTTACTTCGAAAATGAACTGTATAGTTCAATGCTAGCTTAAAAGTAGAAGTTTAGTTATTACAGCCCATCATCTTTGACTACTTTAAACGAAAAAATCCATAACCAAATACATTGGGTAGTACAACACATCATTATATACGCCAGTTAGTTATCCCACATCATTGACAGGAAGTTGAAAGACCTTGGCCCATCGCATGAACCCGGGATAAAGTACTAAATAAGCACTTAATTTCTTCATAGTAACTTACTTAAGATCAAATAGTTTGATGTTTCCGAATTAAATAGCAGTGCAATGTTAGTCAGCATTCTGTACACTAAAAAAGTTACACGGAACCACCTTAAGAAGATTACCCTTGAGGCGCTAACGCGTCAAGTGACCGCAGCACATCCGGAAACTCTTCGGAAGAACTTCACCTTGACCTTAATTAGAGGGAGTGCATACAGTGTTTGTCATTTGTCTTTCTATAAGAACTCACTATTTAGCCCCCCTCCCCCCTCCCTCCGGGTAAAACCTCCGAACTGGTGGCTCAAATTTACGATATTAGCCAATTTATATCAGGACAGGTTTGTGGGATGGTGTTACATAATACCTGATTGAGAACAAAAATTGAAAGTAGTGACAGTGAATTCCGTCCAATCATGTTAATCTGCTTACTGATCTGCGTAAGGTGGCTCAAAAAAGTTTTCAATTTTCAGTTCTATTGAACTTTCTGAAAAATGAAGGGTTATTGATACTTGTTGATAGCTGGTGTTACAATCACCTGTCAGCTTATCAATCGTTTTACTCTTACCGACATTTTAGTTTCCATAGCAACTTAGAAGAGCATCAAATACACCCTAATTTTAGCATTCGACTGCGTTTTCAAAACCGTCTGTGAACGTCCTTTTTATTGCGTCAAATTTCTTGCACATCATGCAAGAGGCGCATTTAAGGAAACTAATTTAATTCAATTTATATTAGAAAGTGTCTTGGTGCCACCTTATTTTTGACGGTGAAATGAAGTTTGTAGAAAGGAAATTTGTAAAAACATGAATAAAGTTAAGCAACTAAAGTTTATACCTATAAAGAAACTCTGTTATCTGATGATCAGCCTGGTACGTGAAACTGAGTTACAAAATCGGCTCAAGATCTGTAGAAATGTGGAACTATACTCTATGCATATATTATATTAATTATTCTTACGCTCTGCGTTTTGCAATGTACTGAGCTACCTAAAAGATTGTACCGCAACGCACTTTCCGTAGACAGAAACAACTGGAAGTAAATCAGAGATTTTTAAATATGGAAAGTGGCTATTTGAAAAAAATGTTTTGGCATAACATTGTTTAATCAAAGAAAGTAGTTTTAATTTGTAGCTAAGTAAAGACAACAACAACAACATTTTATTGAACTACTACTACTACTATTATTACATAATGAAAAAAAAGAAAAGAAAAGAAAAAAAAACAATTAAAAAAAAACATAAAAAAACAAAAAGAAAAAAAACATAAAGAAACAATTTCAAGTGAGCCCTGCTTTGAACGAAGAACAAACTTTGAATACATTCCTTTTTTATTCAAGAACATCTCATTATTAGATTGAGGCTGAATGTTCTTAGATATTTTGAGGCCATTTCAGCTTTGAATGTTCTTAAAGCGTTCTTAAACATAATTGTCAGTATTGGGTGTACTTCAGTTGTTATTTGCCATTCGGACAAACACACCGAAATATAAATACTCTTTATTTATTAGCCGCTACCATGCCCGGCAATAAAGCAACGTAATGATGATGATGATGATGATGATGATGATGATGATGATGATCATCATCATCATCATCATCATCATAATCATTATTATCATCATTATCATCATCATCATCATCATCATAATAATAATAATAAAATATAATAATAATAATGTTCTAAACTTTCAAATGCATACAAACAGATAGTATCAATGCAATCTAAAATGCTATTAAACATATAGAATACTAATATAAACTCTAATTAAACTTTTTCAAATGTTAATCCAAAAGTGATAGATATTTCGACTTAATCGTTAAAACAGTGCAATACATCAGTCAATCCGTTGCATGGACAAGTCAATCGTAATACTTTTGGCTTTGACTGGAGTAAACAAAAAAATTAATAATATTTACAATAGCTAATTAAAATAAATAAATAAATAAATAAATAATAATAATAATAATAATAAATAAACAAATAAATAAATAAATAAATAAAATTATTTAAAACAAAGTTGTACGTGCACAACACTACAGGCAATGTTGCACTGACGAACATTAGACGAGAAACAAATTATTTCCATGAATTTATGCAGTATCCAAAATATAAGTTCTTCGCCTTTCCTCAGCTTCGAGTATGTTCTTAGCATGTTCTTAAATTTTGGGCATTTTTCAGCCTCGCGTTCTTATAAAAAAGAATGTAAACTAACAGTTTGTAGCTCGATCTTTCGCTAATATCGCGGTTTTGAAATTAAAGACTCATTTCCCTGTTGGTGACCAATTTTCGACATAACTTTTAATACAATATATGTACGGCACTTCCGTGTGCTGCATATCTGTCAGCATGGCACGCTCAATTGATGAGCTAAATACAGATCAGGTCGTTATTGAAGAAAGCGACAAATTGTGTATAGATTACAGCTAAAACCCTCCAGCTACACTTGAGGTGTTAAAATAGCTCTTGAGTCAGTTGCGGATTTGTTTCGCTCTAGAATCTTCTGAAAAGACTTAAAACGGCTTTTATTATTTTCCGTTTTCTTTCTTCTTTAAAAATCTTACTGTATTATCAAAATCCTTACCAAACTTGGGTGTTCACAACATCAATTATAATCATAGCTAACAAAACTATATTAAACTCTTCAAGGAAAAGATCACAGAAACTTCGAGAGGTATCCATAGTGCCAAAGAAAACTTTAATTTTGAAACTCGAATAGTTTTAGTAATAGAAGATAACCATTACCCAAAAGGCTTGAGGCAATAGTTCTATAAACGTTCAGTTTGTTGCATGTTGCTAATGAACAAATCTTACTCTGCTAAGATCAAATCCTTGAAATAAAAGTATATTGTTTGCTTCCTAGTTTAACATTTGAATCCCCCGAAATTCTAAGACTACTCAAGCTGGTGTTTACATTGTGTGATCATGGCAGTGCTCAACATAATATACTCATAAAATGTCTCATCGCTCGATTGGTCAACAGAGGGCGCAATTACCAAGAGAAACAGGCCAATTAGTCTGGGTTAGGAGTGAAGATGGCAGCCAACGCAAGGGTGCAGCGTCTGAAATGTCATCCGATTTAGATCACTTTCCTGACCTATTTTTGTCTTGCGTCAGTCTTGGTATTTGCGTGGTTGACATGCGATCTGAGAGATGCTATAAAACAGCGGGATTAGTGTGCTAAGCTCAGACCGAAAACTTGTGTGAAAGAGCAAGCATTGCATTGCGTCGAGATATAGAATCTAAAGTTTGAAGATGACTAAGTCTAAGTGCAGTGCCATTGCGAAGTGTCGCAAAGCTCCAAAAACACTTTACTCATTCATGAGTCATAAAGCGTTGAAGAACATTTTCAGAATGAAGGGAGATGCTGTGAAGATTTTAACGATCCTACTTGCAAAACTAGCCAAAATGCGAACCCAGGAGCAACATTGCTCGACTGCAGGCCTTCGACCAGAACTCATTAGGATCAATTATCCATTGAGGGAACGAAAACCTGAGACTTTTGCGAAGAATGGACATTCTCGAAAAATTGGAGTTCGGCTAAAGAAGATCTCTTTAACGGTGGAACATGAAAATGGACATATTCGAGACTATTCGAACCCTTCTTCACCTAAGAACGCAAAAGAAGCAAAGGCAAAAACGTATTTTGAGGTTGACTTTGAGGATTCTACTTGCGAAGAAGAGATTGATATAGAAGACTTGAAGAGAATCCTTGCAAGTTTCATCAGGAATGAAAGTTCCATACAAGATGATGGTTTTCTTACAACAACTCTGTGTTCAACCGAACTTTAGTACAGATTGTACTTGTAAGTAACTTATTTAGTGTAAATTTGTTAATATTGTACAAAGGCTGGGTTTCAAGAAAAGTCTACAGAAGAAAAGGAACATCGTTTGTAGAACAAACCAGTGCAACTTGCCAACAACGTAATTGTTGAATGGACATAGCATATTCCAAATACTTATTGTAAAGCTCCTTTGGTATTTATTTTTATCAGTCTGACATCCTTTAATATGACTGAAAGATCCTTGTGCTAATCTTGTAATGACATTTTAATGAAGTTATTTCTAGTCTCAATCACTGGTGATGACAACTTCGTTCTTTATTAAATAATGGCAAAAAGTTAACATTGTCTCTTGTGATATTTATTTCACAAGCGGTAATATGCTTCATATTCTTCTATTATGATACAAAGGCTATGGCAGGAACGACGCAAAATTTGAAGAATTGGATAAAAAATGTAAACGCGACAAACACGATGCCTGTATAAAGACGACTACCAAGAGGCTAGAAGGGTTGCATGCCCAAACCGTTCGAAGGTTATGTCTTATGAGTCTACTGTACTCTACAGCAATCGTGATTATTCCTTACCCAGCCGCTGAATTTTTATTTGCTATATAGTCACACTGTTTTCAGTATGATCTCGTAATACCAAGGGTTGATGATTCTAACAATTTTGCCTAGCTTTGTTTGGAGAAAAAAATTAATTGAAGAATTATACGAATTATGGTAGTTACATTCCGACGCGTTCTTGCCATCCTCTAAACCCTGTCGTTAATCAGTGGGAGAATACAATTGTTAGAATTCGGTTACAAAATAATATGGCGGTATTAAAAAACTTACACGAGTAAACAAAAGGAAAAGGAAACAGCTAAACCATGGACAATCTTTTAAAATCTTTACATAACCACGACCAGCAGCCATCTAGCCTTGTAGCTTAGTTGGTAGAGCAACGGTTATCTGTTACGGAGGTGGTCGGTTCTTATTAGTGCTGAGTGACCAAACTTTAAGGCGTGTTCACACTAGCCACGTAAACACCTTGCGCTTGCATTTGCTCTTGCTTCACAAATTTCCAAGTGTGAATGGAGGTGACGTGAATGCAGACTTCGCCTGTGGCGCTTGCATCACTTGCATTGCTGGTG
>JAOEJI010148903.1:0-12089 GCA_025448255.1 Umimayanthus chanpuru | reverse complement strand
CTAAGCCACGGTCAGGAATATGTAGAGATAATGGCTCAAACGCTAAATTTCTGAGGTTGACGGTCAGAAGTTTGTAAAGATGAGGGCTCGAACTGCTCAATTTCTGAGGTTAATGGTCAGGAGTAAGTAAAGTTAAGGGCTCCAACTGCTAAATGTCCGAGTTTAACGCTCAGGAGTATGTACATTCTACAGGAGATCCCTGTCCTGTTAACGCGCTACATATGCAGAGTATCCTGTTTCTCTTTTTGCTGTTAATTTCTATCTTAATGACCCACGACCAGCTCCTATCTGGATTTGTAGCTCAGTTAGTTGAAATAACGGTGATTTATTCCGAAGGTCGTGGGTTCAAACCCCAACGGGTTCAGATATTTCTCTTTTTCTTCCTGTGAGCCTCTTTCCCTTCTAGGGCTATGTCTCAGGAAGTAACATTTGGGATATTTATGAAAAGCTTTTTTTTTTTATCTTTTAAAATCACTTCCTTAAGTATTGGTTAGATATCAAAGACGTGTGTGGCTTCTGGTGATGGAATCAAATCCCGCACTCACACAGGAGACTTTTGTCGCGCATGCGCATAAGTTCGCCTAAATTTACTGATTTGACAAAAAATTGTTCGAAGCGCTGGAAAAAGGGAGAACGGCAGATTCACCCATTTGGCGCGCGCGCCCTTCATCAAACTTTGAAGATCAGTTTGTCAAACCTGTCATGAACGAAAGCTTTGGTTCGATATGATTTGTAACTAGTGTATCAAAAGGAAAACCCGTGATGAATTTTATGGAAATTTGTGGACGAAAAGCTGTCAAACGAAGACATCAAATCGCAACACTGGGAGTATGAAATGTGAAAATGGCGGAACGTTGTAAGCTGCTGTTTGACAAAAGTGGCTTGAAAACCCACTTTCCATTACTTGTAATGGGAATTTTGAAGAAACATCTAGATGCTCAGTAAATGGAGGTAAGCGAAACTTACAGTTTTGATCTGTTGTGATCATTTGGTGAAATTAATTAGTTGTGAAGACGATAACATTCGCAATCCCGAGCAAAATATATACCTCTTATTAATCGAGTGCGAGGTCCGTACTGTAAGTTACGGACCCGAGTTTTTTTCCATTCTTATGGCCCAAGCGCGAAGCGCGCGGGCCATGAGGAAAAAACAAGGGTCCGTAACTTACGGTACGGATCAAGCAAACGAGGTATATAGGATGTTATTGTGTGGCTTTTCGTTCTTCTTTTTTCGTCGTGTTGGTTGGGTTTCAGATCAGCCAATCAGAATGAAAGTTTGAGCAAAATCTTCAATTTGTCTTGTGGATTGGAAGTTTAATCGGATTTAGTATAAGTTTTTTTACTTCTTTTAGCGATGTTTCGGCGTCTGGTACCCCAAAAAAGGACTTTTGTTTCGAATGGAAGGACAAGATTTAGGAACAAGAAAGATGTGTACAGTCAGGGATGTCTAATTCATACTTTACGTGTACGAAATTGCCGACTGAAAGTTACGATTTGTCAGTTGAAAAATCAAAAGAACTCTTTCTCAATAGAAACGGATATTTTGATGGACAGCAATTTTTTGTAATAAAGCAGTTCGTATCGATCGTTTCGTTGTCGGTAATCAGTTTCTAAAGAACAACCTATAAACAATAGAAATATCGTTCTATAGTTTGCAAAGAAGTGGATTTTGGATTAAAACTAAGGTTATTAGGTTAAACACCAGGAGAAAAGGCCAGAAAATATGTAATGCTCCCACTCTAGTAATCTGTGCCAGAGAAGAAGACTAATACTGCCACTATTTTTTATTTTGGAAAGCATTTCCCTAAACGAATGTTTATGCCAACAGACAACATTTACTTAATTGTAAAGAGTACTCAAGTTCCTTTTTACGGAGAAAATATTTACAAAAGTCAAATTGGAATTACATGTAGGCATGTTCGTATTCATGTAGATCTTGTTTAACTATTTCTGTCCACAATGTTTCAAAATTTTAGTGGTCATCGTCGTGAATTATTTCAGTGTTTTAGACTTGAGTGGTGCTTTCTACTAACAATAGCTCCGACAACTGTTTTAAAAATTTGTGTAGAAATTGGAGAAAGGTTTAGCTGTTTTCCAGTCAAAAGTTTTCGTACAAAACTGCTTGTTCGACTGTTCTTGTGTTTTTGAAAACAGAACAGAATTATTTGAACCAGATTATGAACTTCTGTTTGAACTGATAGGTTCAGGTTTTTGTTTGTTGACAATATTCATAGTCAGTATTTGGTGTAGTGTAGTTATTTCTGCTTTTCTTTTTCTTTTTCGAGTCAAAACAGTCTAATCTCAAGCCCAAGGCTTCCTTTGTCAAAATCAAAGTGATTTCGTTTGTAAAAACCGCCAAACAACGTACAAATGAAGCAAAATTAAAAGAAAGTAATGGTCCGTGCGGGTCCGTACCGTAAGTTATTGGACCTGGAATTGACCAATCAAAGCTGGCGAATCTATCCAGCCATATAATAAACAAATAATAATTAAGGGTTGGAAGAACTGCCTCATTATTTGATCTTCGAAGTTCAACCAGCTGATCAAACAACAGTATATTGTTTGACATAGAATTACCTTGCTCCAGACAAAATAAATCTTCGGAATGTTTTTTGTTGTTTGAAAAAACGGGTCTACATTACATCGTTAGTTAAAATTTCTTGTTGTGTTTGCTGTAAAATACAACTTTCAAGTTTTTTTTGTAAAGTATTTAGGACTTTTGTCATGGTTCGTGAACCAGGAATTTTCGTTAATGCGAGGAAGCGTACCTATTGTTTGGTACATTTCCAGAAAATTGGAGCATATAAAGTGGCATTGCAAACAGGGGCTTCTTTCAAGTGTTTCCACATAAACCAACATCACAGCCAACTCGCTCTGAAAATGTTCTTGAAACTTTGTTTATTTATCAAAACTAAAAGTTGTAAACTTGATTTTACACTTTCACATACTGCCGTAGTTACAATTCGGCGTTGTTAGTACAATTAGTTTCAATATAGGAAATGGTAGATCCATTTGAATACGTGCGAACTCAGTTTCATCGGTATATTTCAAAAATGGCCTCCACAGTGATATTTACTTGTTTCATCGTAGCATCAAAAGCAAGTCGTGAACCAGGAATCGCCGCCATCTGATGATGTTTTTTGACTTCCCAGATCGGTTTAATCGCAAAAATCACTTTTAAAAGTGGCAATCGTACAAAGGCAGATCTAAGAAAAGGTAACCCTGTTCGCATAAAATTTCTACAAACCAGTCATCACTATTCTAAGAAATACGAAAATTCCAGGATGTGTTCGATTCACTGTTACGCGAGACTGTTATGATCTTGTGTAGCACCTTGTCGCAGGTTTCAACAAAACTAGAATTTTACCATTTTAGTATTGAAACTTACATCTATGCTTTGAAGGTGCGTATGACTAAGTTGTAAACTTCTGTTTTTTTTCAGGTCGCTACATAGTATAATAAAGTGGAGTTGGTAACTGACAAACAGTTCCTGCAAGTTTGGTAGCATGCAGCTTTGGACTATTTATATGCAACCTCGCGTTCTGTTTACCTCAGTATTGTAAATATTTATTTAAACATGTTCTGTCTGTATTTATTTACAGTACAAAATACGGTAGAAAATACATGAGTTCAGATAATAAACAGCAACAAAAATGTCAAACGTGAATTACTTGGTACTTGCCTCGGACTAGTCATATGCAGATAATTTTTGTTTGTATTTATCAATATGTTCAGACAATAATTGTTGAATAATATTAAATATGTGCTACATTAAAAACGTTGCATCATTATCTGAGCCAATAAATAGTTATAAGAAAACGGTTAAATTCACTTGGAGATATAATTATCTGACTTAATATACAAGTTTTACAAAGGCAAATGCAATGCATTATTGCTGAAGAAAATGCAACATACAATACATGTTTTACACAGTATCATCAACAGTCTCACACTTTTTTTAGTTTTTGGATGTGCATTCAGTATCCACAATCATCATATTTTGTTCAATATTTGCAAAGGAAAAACATTATATTAATACAGCGAACCCTCAAATATGGAATTGCTACATACAACAAACTTCAATATTGTAACAAATTCAGTTGATTTTAAGCTTATGTTACCAAAAAGGTTTTAACCCTATTATATTATATGTGATGTGATGTACTAACAACATTGATTTGATTTCTTTTTCACTAATATTAAAATACTAATTTTGTTCCTGAGAAAAACTTCAAAGTTTAGTCTATGCAAGACACATTCCACTGTTACATCAAATAAATCCTGTAGTTATTTTCACAAAGCAGATGCTTTTGAATTTGTAAATATGAGTCTAGAATAGTAATTGTTGCAATATCAGGCATGCTGGAGATGGGAGGGGCAGCTTAAATTACAAAACTATAATGAAGCAAAGACGTGAAGTATCCCTTTCAATTCCCTACATGGCTCTACCAATATAAAAAGATCTCCAGCACCCGTCCCCTATATATGTATAAATTGCTGACTTAAAAACACAGGTTTCACATGGTCCTTGAAATCCTAGAAAGTCACTAAATTTTGGAAATCAAATAGAGTATCAACTTTAAATAATTTGCTATCTTATAGACTGCAAAATAGTCACATATTCTCTTTCAGCGCCAGTTATTTATCAACAAATGTTTTCTCACAATATAAATACAATCAATATTTGCAGATACAGTAATTAAAAAACTGATCAGGAACACTAAGTTATCTTTCACTAAATTTATGTTCCCCAATTGAAACTGTTTTATGAGAAATACGTAGATCAGTATATACAAATAAATATACTGATCAAAAATTCAACCCTTTCAGCGCCTGAAACTCATTTCGTCACTTGACTCCACATCTTTTTTAAAATTGTACAATAAATCAGTCAACCAAACTTGTCCCTATTCGGTCTATTCAATTTGCTGTTAATAAACCGTGAGACTGACAGAGTCTTGTGACTGCAGACCTACAACATAAAGGCTTGACTATTTGTTTAAACAACGACAATGAAAATTAAAGCAACACTGCAAGCATATGTCGACACATTCAACATAAGTATTTTTCAACCGGAACAATTGAAACTACATACTGTAGTTTTATTTTTTATCAGCTGGTTGCATCAGACCTTCAGTTAACAATGAAAATATTTGTTCACTGCATTCAAACAATTAATTAGACATTCCACAAATACAAATTTAGAACAAAATTTTCTTGGCTCCCTTCCTAAAATCCCACACATTTTCTAGTTCACATTTAAGACACATATGTACATGTGGTTCAGATCATAAATTTGAATATATATCAGCTCATTTGTTTCAATTGGGTCTCTGAAAAGAACCATTTCTTTCGGTAGCTCTGAAAAGAACTGTTTAATTCAGTGGCTCAAAGAACCATGTTTTATATGTAGTGGCTCTTAAAAGAACCGTTATTTTTTTCAGTAGCTCTGAAAAGAACTGTTTTAATCAGTGGCTCTAAAAAGAACCCTTTTTAACATTATTTTGCAGTGGTTCTTAAAAGAACCATTAATCATTAATTTTAATTCAGAAACTCTGAAAAGAACTGTTTAACCTGATGGCTTTATCCAATTTTAGTTACAAGTGCGTTGAAGTTGGAGAGGCAAAACCTGAAATATAAAAGACATGCACAAACTTGTACCTACAAATATCAAGACCAATTATCATATTCAGGAGCAGACAGGGCAGGCAATTGTTAAATACACAAAGCAGAATTCTCATTAGGCGGCTGGTCACAGAAACTGCTTACTTTTGAACCAGACGTAAAGACATTTACATCAAGTCTTTCATTTTGCAGGTCTTATCTGGTACTGGTACTCTCCCCTTTCCAAACTCAAAATTTTATTTTAATTAGACCATTTTTTTAAAAATGAACAAGGAAGTAAAATAGAAGATTATATGCTCTCCAACCATTCTCTCTAGTATACCTCACTGTCCTGCTCCTCAGTTCAATAATTAGCACTTGTAAATAAACTAAAGTTACATCAAAAACAGCTGTGTTAGTAACCCAATCCCGTTTGGTCAAGAACTCAATATATAAGGCAATGTATTTCAAGCCTCCAACACGCACGAATGCATAGCTTTCAAGCAGTACTTACTCGCCATGCTGACCTAACCTACAACTAAAAGCACTGATTTATCAGGTGGCAAGATGTCCAGGAATTGCTGTTGATTGACAAACAGATATAAGCTATTCAGTAACATTTGCAATTATCTCTGTTTCCCTAAAAAGATGAGGAACTTGGGGAATAGATTGCAAAGATTAGTTAGAAGCTGGTTTGTTTGTTATACCACAGCACTGACAAGTGCAGGGTATAGTGCGATCTATGCTTGTACACTGCTGAACTGGACAAGCTGGGCATTTGATTGGTATACCTTTCTGATGCCCTTGCTTCAGGTGATGGCAGGTAGTGCAATAGGGTCGCTTTCGTGAAGCACCTGATGAACTCTGAATTAGTGGTGTTGCTTGAGGTGGGTCATTTGTAGGTAAAGGTTGAACTGGTGGTGGCTTGACGGGAAGAGATATAATCTTTAATGTCAATTCCTGCAGAACCTATTTAACAGACCTCAAAGCACAATCAATTCCTTTCCTGCAAACTGGGCGATATGTTTGCTTATCCAAACAACGCAAATGGTATGAATTACAACACCCTTCAAAAATCCTCCATGTACTCTCTACATTGATTGTGCAGCCAGGCTGGTCACATCTTCTGTCTTGCTGTGGAACTGGACTGAACTGAAAACCAAGGGGCATGAGATCACTCTCGATTGGAACATTGCCAAAGAGTGCTGGCACACTCCACATGGTCAGATCTTTCCTCTGCTTTGGTTGTCTGGGCAAAGGGTGTACTGCTACTGGCCTGTTGACCATATCAACAAGAACTCGAACAATACAAGATGCTGCACTAGAATACAAAGAAATGAGTTTTTCTTCTAGTAAAAACATAATTCTTGGCAGGAGTAAAAGCTGCCTGAAAATGTGCCTGCCTTTCTCCTGCTGCAAAGATAGAAAACAACTTCTGACGAAGCTGCTCTGCACTGTCAGTAGCACTGGTAGACTTACGAGCAACACTATGAATATGTTCAACAAAATACTCATAAAAAACATTAAGATAATCTGCAAATAAATTATAAATGTCAGAACAGCCACTTTCGCAAAACAAAATGTTGCTAAGCCAAATCAGTGGTGCCTTGGTGTAATTTTTCCTATGAAAGATTTAAAACATAATCCATTGCTTGAAAATTGCCCAATAATATTCATCAAAACGATTCAAGTTGAACAAAACACTCTAGCTGCAAATTGTCAAATGAATATAGTTTTCAAGAAGGGTGATCAAAATACCATACTGCACATCCTTCACCTGTGAAAAGACAGACTTCACAACAGTTCGTTTTAGTGTCCACCCCTAATAGATCAATTCCAGGACAAACTGGGTACGCCGTGGCTTTGGTTTTTCTGCGAGCTTCCTACCAGGAAAAACAGAACAATACACTTGCCTAATCAAAGGCATGTAATTAACCACGATGTCTTCGTCTGCATTGAGGTCCATGTGCAAGGGCCCCAAGGTAGGAACAACTGAACTGAGAGGGTTGGGATGGGAGCCAGAGGAAACACTACTTGCAGTTGTTGCTTGACTGGCTGCATTGTACACTATCTGTCTAGGAAAATATTGGCCAGGCCAGTCAGCTGGCATCAAAACAACAAACTTGAAGAGCTTATTTTTTATTTCAGTTTCTAAAACTAAATTAAATGCTTCTTCACAGTTGGCTCTACTCTTTAAAGGTAACTACAAAATCAATGAGATGAACATCTTTAAATTAACGTACAGCCTTAATATCTTGGGCCTGATAGTCATGTGATTCAAAGTTGTGCCTCTCACTGAGAGGGTCAAAAGACATACTAGTGAATTCTGGCATTGAAGAAGCAAAAGAAAATGAACTAATTTGCTGAAAGGTCTGAACTGAGCACAAATTATTGACAAGTAGGTCTGCATCAATACCAACAGGATTATGAATACTATTAACATTGTATATAGGGATGGCCTTGGCTTCTTTAACTACTTTGATGATAATTGTGCACATATGAGTAGCCTGGCTAGTCTGAGTTGAATCTGGTCTTCTTATTGCATGTATATTATGACAGTCATCTGTCATTAAAGTAAATAAATGTAGGTTTCTAATGGCCTCTTGGATTCCACCATTTGTGCTCTGAAGATTGCTACTAGCAATGGAGGTTATGTTCCGATAAATCGCCCTGCTGGAACAGCCAGTACCCAACTGACGCTGGATTTCGATTCCTCTCTGAGATAAGTTACAAAATCGCAAAAATAAACCATTATCTGCTTGCAAAAAATTACAGTTTTTGGAAAGACCTTAACATAATTGATAAATATAGATACTGCTCTCTTCTTGTTTAAACTTATCCGATCATCAGTGTGACGAAAAGAACTCATACGAGACAAAACAAAACTAAAACTATTTGTTGCACCAAAGCTAAGGCAGAATTTTAAAAGTTCGTCGGGATCATAAATTGGCTCTTTCCCATCAAGCGTTCAGTGTTGGTGCAAAGCTTCCTGTATCTTCAAAACTTCCCCTTTGTATGTTTCACCTGCAAAGCAAAAATAATTACTTGAATGTATACTTACATCTGCTAACTTTTTAACACAAACACCAATGAACTCAATATTGTTCAATTTTAGTTAATATTTTCAAAAAGTCATACAGACATTCATGCTCGTAAAACAGGGGCCCTATTTAAACTTTACTCTTATGGATGTAGCTACAATTCTTTTAAAAAAATGTAAAATGTTGATTGGTTGGGTCTGGCACACATTCAAAAGTTCAACGAGGTGGTGTGAAATTTCCTAATTTTTTGAAAACTATATATAACTACACGTTTTTACTTTCAGAAATCAACTCTGTAAGTGTTAAGACAACGTGCAATACGAGCAGTACCTGCAGCTCTTATAGTTTTAAAAGTTCCAAGCATGCATAACTACATGTACAACTTTTTTGGTATTAAAAATAAATAAAACAGCACTTTATGGATAACTGCAGAACAAACCCCACTTAACTTAATTAATTACTGTACATTCATCTTTTTTATAGAAACATGTGCACAGAACTCGGAACATTAATTTTAAGAAAATTAGTGGGAGGGTGGTGTCGCAGTAAGATGGCATTAAATGATTATTTTAGCCGAGCTCGAACAGTCAAAGTTTTTTTTAAATTCAAAAACTTGCCTGAATCAACTGAAACCAAATTAGTGAGCCCGAGACAAGATAACTCTAGCAGCTACGGACTTCAAAGCCTTCAAACATTCGTCGTCTGGTGAGTTTACAGTAGTTGAGTAGAAAGCATGTAGTACAAAAAGTCTGAAAAACTGTTTTGTACCTACCGGTAAATTTCAAAAATGGCTGAGTTGAGACGCTCGAGACGCCCGTGGCCGAGGTCCCAATGCCAATGCGGTGTAATTCTGCTGAACAATTTTGGAAACAGAAACACACAAATTAGGAATAAATTGTGCTGCTTTTTTAAAAAAAAATATTCACAGCAAAAACTCACCAGTCTCCTCGTAAATACGGCTGGAGGTGGAGCTTGGGTCGGAGCTGGCACTTTGGTCTACCGGACCGAGTGGGACGTCCTGCCCCACAACTCTCGTTGGCGTTTTCGCAGACAGAATTTCCACCTTCTCGTTGTTCTTTGCGCCATTTTTTACAATAACATCTTTTACATAGCGCATCACTTGCATTTGCTATTTTTATAAACTTGCAATTCAACCTTGTTGTTCCACATATTTTGCACTTGTGTCAATACATAACAAATAAAATTATTTGTTTCGGAAAAAAACAAACACGAAAGAGCAAAACCGTCGTCAAAGAAATCCTTGCTCACTCGCATGAAAAAAAAACGTTCTACACCTTCCCGCGTTTTTTCGACGAACCAACCAAAAGTTTCCCGCAATTTTGAAAACGCAAGCCGCACAAAAATCGCTACATTTTTCTTGAAGAACAACTAATCGAATAACAACGATCAACTCACCTTTCAGCTGGCAGCCATGTTGTTTGTTGTTGGTCTAAGCGCGCGGTCAAAAATTTGAAACTGGGTACGAGAATTCTCATCAGCCAATCAGACAAAAGTCTCCTTTGTTTCCCACACTAAGTTCTTATTTATCCTTAAGCGTGAGCGTGGTTGGTTTATCGATTGGTCGTTCAGATCTCCGTTCCAACCGACGACCTGCTGAGGGTTCATTACATGGGAGATCTTTGCGGACAAGTTCCGTGGAGGAGGATGTTAAGGTGTTGGTCCAGTCTGACGACGTTAAGGGTTGTATCAGGCTTAACCCAGGGGTCTTGTTTATACAAGCACTAGTGCTGGAAATGGGTATCTAATGACTATCTTTTAGTAGACATTAATTTGCTTAAAAAACAAGTTGAGAATTATTTAACATTTAAAATTAAATATCACAACAAGAAGGGAAATCGTAAAAGGAACGCTACATGAGCCAGAAGAATACGTTTTCCTTTTAAAATACGTTTCCAGCTGCGTCCAGTTTCGCGAGGTAGTGTCTGCATGCAAACTAGTTTACATAACGCAATGTCATTGATAATTGATTTCATGCTTTTTTTATAAGAACCTGTAACTTTCAGCTGAGGCTTGGCTGTTTTTAATTTTTTGGCCATTTTAGCATTAAATTCGTCTTAAATTATTCGTATTGCTTATTTCCTGACATTTATAAACAGTGTTTTAGTTGCCCAGTACGATGCATTCAACGCATAGGAGCATTCACATTTTTGTTACCGTTTTCGGCTGCTTTTTTAAAAAAATGAAAGAGCGGTTACAAATGTTATTATGAAATCACATGTACATCTCAGTCTCTGTACAAGGACAAAATAAACTTCTTTTGTTCAAAATTTCAGTCTTGTGATTGTTCTTAGCTTGTTTTTAGTTTATGCGCAAAATCTCAATCTGGATATCAAGTTTGTTTTTGTAAAAATACAATCGTCTGCATCATTTTAAATTGCCAGTGTTAGTGTCGTAGAACTTGTGGTGGGTCAGTGTTTGTTTTAGAGAAAATGGAGATGTCTTCGAAATGTAGAGTGTTTTCTACAAATACAGTTGAGCCCCGTTAACTCATGATTTGAAGTCCCAAGGGGAAAGGAAAATGGTTCAAATTAACAGGGATTTGAATTAACGAGGTAAGAATCAGTAGTAAAGCACTCCAAGGGAAATCAATATTGGTTCGAATTAGCGGAGTCTTCGAATTATCAGAGTTTGAATTATCGGGGTCCAACTGTACTACCATGATAACAGAGCAATTTTCTACCACTAAATTCAATGAAAAGAAAACAATACCTAAGTTTAAAGACCAAGATTTGAAATTGATATTAAAAGCCACTGTGTTGCTAGTTCTATAGAAAAATCTTACTATGAGGGGAATGTTTCTAAACAACACAAAAGTTCAAAACCAAACCTGTGATTAGGAATTCCGGTGAGATTAAGGATCCATGTTGACCGGCTCCTTGCGTTAAACCTCCAGGTGAACTGGGGTTAGGACGGTTTTCATATGTACCAATCCAGTAATCTCCTTGGTGGTTCGATGTATTCCCTGGGAGTCGGATTTTTACGTTATCCCCGTAAGTTGGCTGGTTATTAAAGGCTGTTCCAAGTCTTCCCCAGTCCTTTATAGAAGCAGCACCGTCTTCAAAGTCAAATACCAACTTTCTACAACCTGAAAACACACCAATAACACTCTTAAATAATTACTTTTTCTAATACGCTTTTTCACGAATATAAAGTACAACTGTGTTTTAAAGAAATATCGTATTGAAAAACTCAGCGGCTGCTCACGGAGGCCGTTTTCAGCAGGTAACAGTTGTCGGTCACAGTGTTCATAGTTACAGCTGCGTCATGGTGCAGCGTCTAAAACGATGCATAAAGCTATAAAAAGTCGGAGGAAGCCAAGAAATAGGAGCCATTTTGCGTTTAATGATGCGATGTTTCCAGACTGAAAAGAAGCAAGTTGTTCTATATGAAACTGTTGCTTTAACCCATAATGGGGGGTAGTGGG